>VSWD01000006.1:31262632-31374224 GCA_033119305.1 Pinctada imbricata | reverse complement strand
CCATTTTCAGGTCGCCAAGCTCAGGGAAAAAAAATTCCCACAAAATATGGTTACTATGTATCTCTAGATAAAATCTGAAACTTTCAAATGGTACCAATTACATACCTCTTCCGTGATTCATTTTCTCAATAATTTATCATCTATGAACAAGACTGGTATTTTCCCTCCATATTTCTTACCTATTTTCAGTACATGGTCAAAACAGCAAACCGAAAGTAAGCCGGCTGCATGGGAGTTTCTACACAGTTTCGGATCTGTCTAAGATGCCTATTTTCAGCAGAAAATCCTCCCAAATTTATTTAAACTTCAAAAGTCAACATTTCCTATTAAAATTTAAAGCAACTTTAAGTTTACTTAAAATAAGAATTTTGACAGTGGTCACTTTTTTGAAAAGTCGCTACATGGAAAAGTCTAGAGGTGTTCCGCGAGACCATAAACATGTCATTCCTCCCCCTTTGAAGATTTTTTTTGGCGATATACTAGAATGTGAGGTTTTTCGAGTTAAACGCAACTCTCCATTTTGTGTTGCGCATTTTAGTTTTGTCGCACTACTCTGCCGAAAGAACCATACCATGCGAATAGCCATATCACGTATTGCGGCAAAAATGAAAGAAGTCATGAAATACAAAAGTCTTAAAATTTCATATGTTCATGTTATTGACTATCAGTCAAAGGAATTTAAATGATTGAAAAAGTCCAAAATGATGTTTTAATAAGCAGTTGCCATGGCAACGACAAAATTTTGTCGCTTCGGAGCTCGATAAACCGTTCCGTATAGTAGCCGAAGTGGAAAACACAGTCAACAGCAGTAATAAGGTTTGCGAGAAAATGGTTGCTATGGTAACAACAATTGTCAATATTTGACTATTTTCTACTAAATACATTATTTTTGTATACATTGATACTATAAGTTTTCATATACATCTATAAATCATGCTGTAACAGTGGCTGACTGGGACCATCTTGCCACAGGCTGAGTACCATTTCTTCACATAATGAACTGTACACTATGGTACAATGAATTTTCATAACAATCAAAAAATTTTTGTTTTTAGCTTTACCACCCCAAACTTGGTATATTATGAAACAGCAGAGTCAACACCTACAAACTATGTTATGTGTTGCCATGGAAACCATTTTTGAAAATTTGGACCTATAGCGACAATGCGCTTATGGTCTCGCGGAACACCCGTCTCATAATGTCGCTTTGAGGGAAGGGGTGTTTTTCTTTTTTTCCCAATCTGTTGCCATGGCAACCAACTTATTTATCATTTTATATCTTAATATTCACAATACCCCCTCAAAGTACTAGAACACATATAGACATTACTTTCTTCTAGCTTCCATGTGCTAGAACATTGAATGGAAACATACCCAAAATGACTCTAAAATTATGCAAATTTGAGCAAAACCTACCCATTTTCAGGTCGCCAAAGCTCAGGGAAAAAAAATTCCCACAAAATATGGTTACTATGTATCTCTAGATAAAATCTGAAACTTTCAAATGGTACCAAATTACATACCTCTTCCGTGATTCATTTTCTCAATAATTTATCATCTATGAACAAGACTGGTATTTTCCCTCCATATTTCTTACCTATTTTCAGTACATGGTCAAAACAGCAAACCGAAAGTAAGCCGGCTGCATGGGAGTTTCTACACAGTTTCGGATCTGTCTAAGATGCCTATTTTCAGCAGAAAATCCTCCCAAATTTATTTAAACTTCAAAAGTCAACATTTCCTATTAAAATTTAAAGCAACTTTAAGTTTACTTAAAATAAGAATTTTGACAGTGGTCACTTTTTTGAAAAGTCGCTACATGGAAAAGTCTAGAGGTGTTCCGCGAGACCATAAACATGTCATTCCTCCCCCTTTGAAGATTTTTTTTGGCGATTATACTAGAATGTGAGGTTTTTCGAGTTAAACGCAACTCTCCATTTTGTGTTGCGCATTTTAGTTTTGTCGCACTACTCTGCCGAAAGAACCATACCATGCGAATAGCCATATCACGTATTGCGGCAAAAATGAAAGAAGTCATGAAATACAAAAGTCTTAAAATTTCATATGTTCATGTTATTGACTATCAGTCAAAGGAATTTAAATGATTGAAAAAGTCCAAAATGATGTTTTAATAAGCAGTTGCCATGGCAACGACAAAATTTTGTCGCTTCGGAGCTCGATAAACCGTTCCGTATAGTAGCCGAAGTGGAAAACACAGTCAACAGCAGTAATAAGGTTTGCGAGAAAATGGTTGCTATGGTAACAACAATTGTCAATATTTGACTATTTTCTACTAAATACATTATTTTTGTATACATTGATACTATAAGTTTTCATATACATCTATAAATCATGCTGTAACAGTGGCTGACTGGGACCATCTTGCCACAGGCTGAGTACCATTTCTTCACATAATGAACTGTACACTATGGTACAATGAATTTTCATAACAATCAAAAAATTTTTGTTTTTAGCTTTACCACCCCAAACTTGGTATATTATGAAACAGCAGAGTCAACACCTACAAACTATGTTATGTGTTGCCATGGAAACCATTTTTGAAAATTTGGACCTATAGCGACAATGCGCTTATGGTCTCGCGGAACACCCGTCTCATAATGTCGCTTTGAGGGAAGGGGTGTTTTTCTTTTTTTCCCAATCTGTTGCCATGGCAACCAACTTATTTATCATTTTATATCTTAATATTCACAATACCCCCTCAAAGTACTAGAACACATATAGACATTACTTTCTTCTAGCTTCCATGTGCTAGAACATTGAATGGAAACATACCCAAAATGACTCTAAAATTATGCAAATTTGAGCAAAACCTACCCATTTTCAGGTCGCCAAAGCTCAGGGAAAAAAAATTCCCACAAAATATGGTTACTATGTATCTCTAGATAAAATCTGAAACTTTCAAATGGTACCAAATTACATACCTCTTCCGTGATTCATTTTCTCAATAATTTATCATCTATGAACAAGACTGGTATTTTCCCTCCATATTTCTTACCTATTTTCAGTACATGGTCAAAACAGCAAACCGAAAGTAAGCCGGCTGCATGGGAGTTTCTACACAGTTTCGGATCTGTCTAAGATGCCTATTTTCAGCAGAAAATCCTCCCAAATTTATTTAAACTTCAAAAGTCAACATTTCCTATTAAAATTTAAAGCAACTTTAAGTTTACTTAAAATAAGAATTTTGACAGTGGTCACTTTTTTGAAAAGTCGCTACATGGAAAAGTCTAGAGGTGTTCCGCGAGACCATAAACATGTCATTCCTCCCCCTTTGAAGATTTTTTTTGGCGATTATACTAGAATGTGAGGTTTTTCGAGTTAAACGCAACTCTCCATTTTGTGTTGCGCATTTTAGTTTTGTCGCACTACTCTGCCGAAAGAACCATACCATGCGAATAGCCATATCACGTATTGCGGCAAAAATGAAAGAAGTCATGAAATACAAAAGTCTTAAAATTTCATATGTTCATGTTATTGACTATCAGTCAAAGGAATTTAAATGATTGAAAAAGTCCAAAATGATGTTTTAATAAGCAGTTGCCATGGCAACGACAAAATTTTGTCGCTTCGGAGCTCGATAAACCGTTCCGTATAGTAGCCGAAGTGGAAAACACAGTCAACAGCAGTAATAAGGTTTGCGAGAAAATGGTTGCTATGGTAACAACAATTGTCAATATTTGACTATTTTCTACTAAATACATTATTTTTGTATACATTGATACTATAAGTTTTCATATACATCTATAAATCATGCTGTAACAGTGGCTGACTGGGACCATCTTGCCACAGGCTGAGTACCATTTCTTCACATAATGAACTGTACACTATGGTACAATGAATTTTCATAACAATCAAAAAATTTTTGTTTTTAGCTTTACCACCCCAAACTTGGTATATTATGAAACAGCAGAGTCAACACCTACAAACTATGTTATGTGTTGCCATGGAAACCATTTTTGAAAATTTGGACCTATAGCGACAATGCGCTTATGGTCTCGCGGAACACCCGTCTCATAATGTCGCTTTGAGGGAAGGGGTGTTTTTCTTTTTTTCCCAATCTGTTGCCATGGCAACCAACTTATTTATCATTTTATATCTTAATATTCACAATACCCCCTCAAAGTACTAGAACACATATAGACATTACTTTCTTCTAGCTTCCATGTGCTAGAACATTGAATGGAAACATACCCAAAATGACTCTAAAATTATGCAAATTTGAGCAAAACCTACCCATTTTCAGGTCGCCAAAGCTCAGGGAAAAAAAATTCCCACAAAATATGGTTACTATGTATCTCTAGATAAAATCTGAAACTTTCAAATGGTACCAAATTACATACCTCTTCCGTGATTCATTTTCTCAATAATTTATCATCTATGAACAAGACTGGTATTTTCCCTCCATATTTCTTACCTATTTTCAGTACATGGTCAAAACAGCAAACCGAAAGTAAGCCGGCTGCATGGGAGTTTCTACACAGTTTCGGATCTGTCTAAGATGCCTATTTTCAGCAGAAAATCCTCCCAAATTTATTTAAACTTCAAAAGTCAACATTTCCTATTAAAATTTAAAGCAACTTTAAGTTTACTTAAAATAAGAATTTTGACAGTGGTCACTTTTTTGAAAAGTCGCTACATGGAAAAGTCTAGAGGTGTTCCGCGAGACCATAAACATGTCATTCCTCCCCCTTTGAAGATTTTTTTTGGCGATTATACTAGAATGTGAGGTTTTTCGAGTTAAACGCAACTCTCCATTTTGTGTTGCGCATTTTAGTTTTGTCGCACTACTCTGCCGAAAGAACCATACCATGCGAATAGCCATATCACGTATTGCGGCAAAAATGAAAGAAGTCATGAAATACAAAAGTCTTAAAATTTCATATGTTCATGTTATTGACTATCAGTCAAAGGAATTTAAATGATTGAAAAAGTCCAAAATGATGTTTTAATAAGCAGTTGCCATGGCAACGACAAAATTTTGTCGCTTCGGAGCTCGATAAACCGTTCCGTATAGTAGCCGAAGTGGAAAACACAGTCAACAGCAGTAATAAGGTTTGCGAGAAAATGGTTGCTATGGTAACAACAATTGTCAATATTTGACTATTTTCTACTAAATACATTATTTTTGTATACATTGATACTATAAGTTTTCATATACATCTATAAATCATGCTGTAACAGTGGCTGACTGGGACCATCTTGCCACAGGCTGAGTACCATTTCTTCACATAATGAACTGTACACTATGGTACAATGAATTTTCATAACAATCAAAAAATTTTTGTTTTTAGCTTTACCACCCCAAACTTGGTATATTATGAAACAGCAGAGTCAACACCTACAAACTATGTTATGTGTTGCCATGGAAACCATTTTTGAAAATTTGGACCTATAGCGACAATGCGCTTATGGTCTCGCGGAACACCCGTCTCATAATGTCGCTTTGAGGGAAGGGGTGTTTTTCTTTTTTTCCCAATCTGTTGCCATGGCAACCAACTTATTTATCATTTTATATCTTAATATTCACAATACCCCCTCAAAGTACTAGAACACATATAGACATTACTTTCTTCTAGCTTCCATGTGCTAGAACATTGAATGGAAACATACCCAAAATGACTCTAAAATTATGCAAATTTGAGCAAAACCTACCCATTTTCAGGTCGCCAAAGCTCAGGGAAAAAAAATTCCCACAAAATATGGTTACTATGTATCTCTAGATAAAATCTGAAACTTTCAAATGGTACCAAATTACATACCTCTTCCGTGATTCATTTTCTCAATAATTTATCATCTATGAACAAGACTGGTATTTTCCCTCCATATTTCTTACCTATTTTCAGTACATGGTCAAAACAGCAAACCGAAAGTAAGCCGGCTGCATGGGAGTTTCTACACAGTTTCGGATCTGTCTAAGATGCCTATTTTCAGCAGAAAATCCTCCTAAATTTATTTAAACTTCAAAAGTCAACATTTCCTATTAAAATTTAAAGCAACTTTAAGTTTACTTAAAATAAGAATTTTGACAGTGGTCACTTTTTTGAAAAGTCGCTACATGGAAAAGTCTAGAGGTGTTCCGCGAGACCTGAATTTCACCCGTCCCCTAGACGCATTCCGAAAATAGTCTATTATCCGAAAAAAAAAACAAAAATTCGCTGGCTCGCCATTGCTCGTCATTTGTTGTAATCACATAATATAGAACTGACAATCAATAATCAAGTACTATGATGTGAAAATTCAAGATTTTAAGCTTTCTGCTCGCCGTTACTGTCCAGTCACCTGTTTTAATAATAATAATAAGATACAGAACTGACAATCATCAATCAATAACTATTTTCTTGCGTTTGCGTTCTTTTTTTTTTTTTTTCAAAAAATTCGGACTTTAGGACCCCCCCCCCCCCCTGAAAAAAATCCAGGACCCGACCATGGGGGCTATTGAGCGATGAACATGTCCGTCCATCAAACTTCCTAGTCGAGCTTCCTAATAGGTTATTCATGCCGGCAATAGATTTCTGGATTAAATCGGTCCGTCCGTTTGTCCGTCAGTCCGTCCGCCGCCCTAAACATGGTTCTGAACATTTTAAAGAAACCCTTACAACGAATCGATTTACTTCATTTATATAACCTTTACAAAAAAGGTCATGTTCGAGTATGACCCATGTCGCTCGATCAATTATGTTCAGATTTATGAAACTTTTGATAAGATGTAGACCATTTGATAGTTTTAATTTTAATATAAATTCAATACTGATATATACATCGTATATTTATACCCAGAAACTCGTTTACTTTAACGTACACGATGTACTGAGCCTAAAAGAATATCTTATAAAATCGCCCTATCAAACTTAGTTTCTGGTCCTGGTAAATATGTTATATAAGCACTTATTATGTTAGTATTTACGAGAAATCAAGAACAATCAAACTGCATAAAAATTATTCTCAAAATCTGTAGACACTGAAAAAACAATCATTTAATTTCCATTGTCATTTTCAAGAAACGAAGAATCTGATTGGCTGAGAAATTTTGTTGATACATCGATCAACAAAATTTTTCACGGAAGTCTATTTATAGCACTATTTTTAGAACTGGGGGTTCCCTCAAACACGAATGAACTCGTTGCTGAAAATACAATTTGTTGCTGTTTGCATATCATTTCAAGGGAACCATTTCTTTTCTACTTACTCAAAAATTAACAGTGCATGTAGAATTTGCTCAAACTGGTCCTTATTCCAAAGATATAGAGGGACGATCGTTCGCTGTTTGAATCATGGCGGCTGCCATAACTTATTTTGGCAGAGGTATCACTACGAAACTTCCGACTTACGAAATATAGTGCGGTGATTGATTGTTTTTAGATAAAAGAAAACAGTCTGTTTTCCATAATTAAATGATAAGAAATGAATCTTATATTTTTTCTGTTGATGCAGGTATCACCCGAAAAATTGGACAGAAAACTTTTGCATCAACGCGCTATGCGCATTGATGCAGTTTTCTGTCCAATTTTTCGGGTGATACCTGCATCAACAGAAAAAATTTAAGATTCATTTCTTAATTTCTCGATTTTCTGATTTCTAAAGAGAGCTGTAGACGCTAAATCTCTCTCAGTTTGGTAGAAGTACGACACAGAAAACTTTAAAATAGATGCACAGCACAGTGCGTCACAGAAACGAAATTCTCTATATAGGAAGATTTGAGTATAATCTTCAATTTAATACCAATTCAATTTCTGTGACAGCGTGTGCTATGGGTAAAATTTCAGGATAAAGACTCTAAAACATGTTAAAAACACGGAAATCGGCATACCGTCATGGATTAACGACGTCATAGATGACGTCACAGCACGCGCAAATTCCCGAACGTCGTATTTTTCTGAACTATCAAAGTTTGTCATTGCTTTCATAAAGAAATAACACGAAATAAAACAATTTTAGAATCTATGTTTGAACAGGGCCAATATCGGTAGTTTCTGAACCTACTCCTTTCCGAGGATCTACATGTGATTGTTGTAGGACGTATCGGTACAAAGACTTTTCGATACATCTTTCGGATGAAAATGCACTGATACGATATGACTTTCATTTGTCAAGTCATCTAGACTCTTGAGCCGACCTGATGAAAGTATCTTATGCACAGATTCTGAATAATCTTGACGAATATTTGCATATTTTGTAATTGTCCACCGATCATATTGCCAAGAATTATTTTATCCGTGCAAGTATGTCACGATTGATTACAGTATACCGGCAGTCATGACTGCCGGTAATAAGTTATCATAATCAGAGAAGAGAAACGTCATAAACAATTACAGAGAAAAAAGTATTAGCTGGGAATTGGACAGAGGGATACATTAGATGACGACCGTGATATTGAGACTGAATAAATACAATAAAATAGAAACAAAAGTCGCCGTAAAAGCCAAATCAAGTTCCAAATAAAATATAATGCCAAAGTAGCCAAATTATATCAAATTCGTCTCAAGACATTTTAAAAGTAAATAGTACTCAAAAAGAGTCCTAATCAAATCACAAAAACCGAAGCCGACTAGAGAGGCTTTACTAGCTAGAAAGTCTGGCAGAACACTGCACTAAGCTCGCGGAACGCTCGCTAAATATACTGCTTGATCACATGGCAGTTACAGAACTGAGGGTTGTAATGATTAATATGATTGGATAAAAATACTTGTTCTTATCCATGTATCTATAAATAGCGTATAGGTAAAAAGTAAGGATAAAAATAGATTAATATTGAGTACATAGACCCGTTCTGCTACAATATCAAATATAAAACCACTAACAATCGTAACTGAATAAAGGCAAATCTTCACTTGGTAAACAAACGCACATGTGTAGCACACAACTGCCTTTCATTCAAGCATCACACACGTTATTATTCATGAGAACGTGTTCGATTTTCCATGGTTAACGTGGTCATTTGAATGCAATGTAATATCTACATCGATTTGTACGAGATCAATATATAATTTAGTAAAATATTTGTACGAGCTCAAGTAAGTAAATTATCATTTTTCTATTGTGAGAATTTCAAAACGATACTAGTAGTAAACACGTGGTTTACTACATGTTTCGTAGTGTCATATGTAATATGGGCAATTTTGAGCAATTAAAATATTCATTAGGACTACTTTAAAGTAGTCCTAATGAATATGGTAATTGTTCAAAATAAAATTGCCGATATTACATATGACAGTAGTAATCCAACGATGTAGAGTTCATTCATGCGATTGGCTGATCGCCGTAGCATGCTCTCTAACCTGACTATGGGACATATTTTAACATATTGTATATGCAAATAGCGATTTCCGAAGTTTACCGAAATTGTGTGTACACGAGAATAAATTTAAATCGTCGATAAAACAAAACTTTGAGAGATAATTTATGTAAGTAATATATATGTAGATGTTCCAATGGTAGAATTCTAGACCCGTTTACGGTAAAAGTTCGTTATTTTCGGATTATAATTGCAATCCTCTGTAAGGACCAAAATAATTTCAATAGCACGTGGAAATAGCATGTTTCCAATTTTGGTATGGAAGGTGTATATGATGTACTGAGACAAAATAAACTTCCTTTTTACAAATTAAGTTTTCGTTGAAATGGTTACCATGTTTGAAATTTTACGCATCAGTAGAATACATTTGTACTTGTAACATGGCATTTTCACAAGGCTCGTTTCCATGGTAACAGCTATTATAGTCAACTGAAATTTCCTTAATTTTTCTCTGTATATCTTTTATAGTATAAATACTTCACAGGAAGTATGCTTCTACCCGCTATTCTTATTGTTGATATGCTCAAAATGTAGGCAAAAACCTGTTTCGAAGAGGCCCTTTTTAAGACCGAATAAGCTCCTAATTTAACATGATTTTGCTCAAATTTAAGGGCAAATAATCTGAAATGTCAGGCTCACTTGATTTCTACTGCCAGTTATCTTTTAAGTTTAATCCTCGATCTTTAAGAAAATGTTAAAATTTGAGTAGGACCTCTTCATAATTTTATTCAAAAGGGTATAAAAATGGTTACCATGGTGACATTCTGTTCAGTGCTATTACACATAGAGTAATTTACTGGTAAATTTTTAGCTGTCCGTAATATATTTTAAAGCAATTTTTATCAGTACATATAATAGAGCATTATTGAGTAAAAAATCACCTTAAAATTTTTCAAGGTCACAGGACCCATTGTCAAGGTCATCTTGAATGCAATTCACAAAATTTGGCAAAATTCTGTGATTTTTCAAAGATATGAGAGACAGTTACTCAAAAATCATGTGGTATTGAGTAAAACAAACACATACATAGTGATTTAGGATATATCCCCTATTTATTGACCAAAGTTGCAAAAATCTCAAAATCAATGACATCCTTGATTTGTAGCTAGTATTTCATACATACATGTAAAAAAATGTGAGATTACCATGCTTTTTGTCTGGGGCTTATTTTTTTTAGGAGAAATGTTCTGAATTAAAAATAGTAATGTTTTTCCATCTATCGGTCCTAATTTTAGAAAGAAGTATTTTTGATACAGATATATGACAGTCAAGGCTAAATTTAGTAACAATAAATAACAACAAAAATGCAAATTTTATTGAAATTGGAACCTATATTTTGAATTGACCTTGCACTTAGAGTCAATGATCTTGACAAATTTTGGAAGTGCTCAAATAAAGAATAATTTCTTTTGTTGATCCTACATAAAGCTGATTTAAACCATGCTAAAAATCAAAAAAATGAAAAGATATAGTCATCATGCGTCAAATGAAAAGTTGCCATGACAACTATTTTTGACCTCCAAATGTAGGAAAACAAAACAAGGTCCCACTTATTTTTTTCAGTGATTAAATTTGTCACATGAAATCAATTTTGTTCTGACAACAGTGATGGTGTTATCAGCCTGACATTTTGTGTTATTTTTGCTTAAAAATGGTAAAAATTGGACAAAAATAGGCCTTAATTTTGACCCTATTTTATGGCAATTTTTGGCTGATTTCGATTTGAAAGGATTCGGTTGATTGCAAGAAATTTCAAGAAATTGTTATTTTTTCTTAAATTAGAGGTTTTAAAGATTATATGTTGTTAATACCAATGAACTCTGAAAATGGTTTCCATGGCAGCATAATAGCCAAAGATGACTTATTTGACCATTTTTAGTGCTATAAAAAGACAGACCTCGTTTCCATGGCAACCGGAATATTTATTTTTAAAAAATTGTAATTTTGTATTCAGTATACATACCATTTATAGAAACAAGAGCCCCAGGGGGCACAACGCTCACCTGATACCCATGCACGCTCTAATTGACATACTGCTATTGAATACTGATAGTGCCAGTACCGGGATTTTAGCCCACAACCTTTCTAAAAAGATTTTTGCCAGATGCAGAGAAGTTTTTTTTTTCAGACAACCTTTAAAAAATTAGTAACATTTCAAAACAATAACTTTTTTTGAGTCATATGCCCAACTAGTATACTAGTAGTTCAATTATGCAACATCAAAAATAAAATCATATTGTAAAATCCCACTTTAATGCGCAGCAGAAAAAAAATAAAACAATGAAATGATTTCATGAATTAAGTTTATTTAAAACTGAACGACCATACCTTTCATTATTGATAGCTAGCATGCCAGAAATTATAAAGCCTGACAGGCTGTGTTTGTGAAACGAGAATGCCCCCGGCGGCATCTTTGTTAGTATAAACGCCATTTTCTGTTAAGTATGCGAGAGGTCAGGGTCAGCGTAATATTGGTATATATGGAAATATCTTGTCACAAGGAATACACATGTAAAATATGAAAGCCCTATCACTAACCAATCAAAAGTTATGCGCAATGTTTAAGTTTTTGAAAAGTACGTCAAAGGTCAAGGTTATGGTCACGAGGTCAAAATTTTGGTATCAATGGAAAGGTATTGTCACAAGGAATACACATGTGAAATATGAAACCTCTAAGACTATCACCAGCTTCCATTCAAAGTTATGCCCAATGTTAAAGTTTTTCGGAAAACAGACAGACAAACAGACAGACGGACAGGCCAAAAACTATATGCTCCCGAATCTTTTATTCCAGGGGCATAAAAAACAAAGATTTTTCGGTTTTGCCTTTATTCATATTAAAGTATACTGAAATCTAAGAATGCTTTTGAATAGTATTGATTTCATCTCAAATACATGAAACGTACAGTTAAAATCGTTTTAATCCAATATTTATCAATTCAAGTGAATTGTGCAGAAATTGGGCCAATTTGTTTTCCAAAAAGCAGTGTACGGTGTATCAAACCTCATGATCCAGAGGAAGAGATTACTCATTCGACGTTTCTTCAAGAAATCAGCCCGTAAATTACTTCATCTAAGAGAGTCTAAGACAGAGGAAATTCGAGCAAACTTTATACATGATAACAAGTATATGCAAGTGTTCCAAGTACATGAATGATAACCATTATGAAAGTGTTCCAAGTATAATGCACATTAAATAAAAATCTATTCCGTTTGCACTGTACCTCCTGAAATGTATCGCAGTACTAAAGGGTTGTGGAGGAATTAAACGGATCAAATCTAAAGTACAGCGACTTTGTTTACAGTTACAGTTATAGGTCAGAGACCACTAAAAGGCCGGCTCTGATTGGAGAAAAACCTGTAGGGTGAGGGGGCCTGTTATTTTAAATGTGACAGAAGATGTGATTGGCTATCAATTCTATTTTCTTTTGGTATATTGTTTGAATATGATATATATAGGTCAAAAATAAGTGCAATTAAAATGTCGATACCCGGATATTTCCCTAGCTCCCGATCCGCTAAAGGGGACGGGCGCGGGAAAATTTGAAAATTCTCTGCGGGGTACCTTGTGACGCAAATAGTGCGAAAAAGAGCAGGTCATGCTATATTTTTCAATTTAGTTTCGTATAAAGCTTGAATCAATGAACAAATCAGTATATAACATGCATGGCCAGCAATGTTAGTATAGACGTTATAAGGCATTTCGTTAACATTACGGCCTATGGAAAATGATTTGGTTGTCTCTGACCTAGAAGGTGTAACTACAGTTAATCATTTTAGCAGGCAATCCCTTCCCTTTTGACTGGTGAACCGGGCTGAATAAAAGGTGTCACCTCATTGGTCATAACTATTGAAAATTTAAAAATAGCACATTAAATCAATGTATGATTCCCTGCTGTCTGTAGAAATTGAATTTTGAACATGATTTTGCCTTTTATGTAATCAATAGATCGATTTGAAAATATATAGAAATTAGCAAATTTTCAATTCGGAAGGAGGGGTCATTAAACAAGTGAATTTTGCAGAAAAGGTATGCATGACCCCCTTTTTTCTTTCGTTTTTATGCGTGCCAAAGATGTCCTAGGCCAAAAATATTCCTTAAAAATCTAAAAGTGGATATCTTGACAAAATTCTTTCACTTGTAGGGTACCATGCATGAGTACCTCATATCTACAAAATGTCATGACAATCTGAAGAGTGGTTATAGAAAAGAAGCAGAAAATGTATGAAAATCACCCCCCCCCCCTTCCTTTTTACATAAGAAAAAAATTCATAAAAAATCAAAAAAAATAAAATTTAAGCCTAAAATACATATCAAAGCATTAAGTAAGTTAAATATGATAAATATGCAGTAAATGAGTGTGTAAAATCATACACTTATTGAGTTATTTAAAGAAATAGTGCAAAAATGTGCATTTCTGACTAAGTCCGAAAAGACGTCAAAAACGCGTCAAAAATTTGACTTCGAAGTGGAACCAAAAATAACAACACTTCTTAAGACATCTCTCTAGATCATCCTGATGCTTTCGGTTTGTCGATACATGCTTCGGTTCTGAAGAAGAAGTTTGTCATAGGAGGGTACCCCCGTGACCTACTATTGGCTGTGGTGGCGCCACCTGTTGACGGATCCGGACGAAAAACAACAACACTTGTAGGGGACCATGAGTACTTCATACCTACCAAGTTTCATCAAAATCCCTTCTGCCATTCTGGAGAAGAAGTTTAAAATGTGAAAAGTTTACGACGACGGACGACGGACGACGACGACGGACGACGGGCGACAGACGCAACACTATGACAATAGCTCACTTGAGCCGTTGGATCAGGTGAGCTAAAAATCATAAAAATCCATGACATGCTGTTTCCAAAATATGTTGGTCCTTACAGGTATTGATAATAAGATTCATCTAGCTATAATATCTACATGCTAAAGACATGCAGCATATAATAAGCAGGTAAAGAAATGTACAGCACATTTGAGGATAAAAAGATAAACTCGTCTCAGCGGCATTGGCCTTGTAACTATCAGCAACAAACTAAAAATTAAGTCCTTGCCGATGCAGCGTGGAACTGGCTAAAAAAAAAAACTATTTAGTAGTATAGTTAATAAATTTGTTATTCTTAGATGACCCACATTCAATTCAAACAGTATCGGGAAGTGCTTGGTTGGAAATAGGAGTTGAAAATATATAAGAAGGTATGAGGAGAGAAGATCTTTCCGGATATAGCTCTTTCATATTCTTGTGAATAAAAGGAAATCTATCTCGATGATAAGAGTCATGTGAAAACATATTACAGTGGCGGATTCAAGAGGGGGGGGGGGGGGGGAAGGGCGTAGGGGGCGTACGCCCCCCCCCCTAAAATTTGTAAATCATAGGTAAAACGATCATTTTCCATATAAAAAAGAGTAAATATTAGTAATTAAGAATTAAATAATTGTCAAATGCATCAATTCTCAATTCATTAATTAATTTCAGTCATGAAAATGGGTCCGAAAAGGCTGAAATTCGTTAGCTTCCGGGGGGCCTCATATCCCCCCCCCCCCGATCCCCAAACCCCTCGCCATTTTTTACGCCCCCTCTAACTCAAAAACTGGATCCGCCACTGCAATATTAGCATTTATTTCATTGAGGAATGGACAAAAAAATTAAATGGGGTCCAATCCGTAAGGGGGGGGGGAGGGGCAGCATATGGTTTGAGAAACTGGAAAAGATAAGAATTTTGGCAAATTCATGAGCCCCCGCCCCCTTTCTCCCGCCCGAGCCTCTAGATGCGCGCTTGCATGGTACGCATATAACTGCACTTAAAGATTATGAGTGTTGATTAAGAACTTTGCTGTAGAGTTTACAAGGACGTTAGATATTCTCCAAATTAAGTCAGACATAATTCTACTTGATAATGTTTTAAAACCCCAAAGCAAAGTTTCGAGGATGGATGGAAACGAAATAGCTATAGTGGGAATTGGAGGAAAATTTCCAGGAGCCAAGAATTGTGAAGAATTCTGGAGATTGCTAAAAAATGGGGAAAACCACGTAAAGGAGATTCCTAAAAACAGATGGGACGTTGACGCTTTTTATGACGAGGACCCGGGGAAAGCGGGTAAAACATATGTCAGGAGAGCAGGGCTGTTAGATGGGTATTTATCTAAGCCTTTTAATAACTTTTTACGTTTATTTTTTCTTTTCTTTCTTCTTTTTTTTTTTTTGTACTTTTTTGTTCAAATAAGGAAGTAAACTATCTTGTCGTCTAGGACTATGTACATGTATTGACTTTTAGTCAAATTCTCAAACCACCATATTATATCAAAGCAGCGAAAATTTGAAATATTGAGCATCTATTCTGTTCCACTCTGTTATATGAATGAAAGAGTAATCATAAGTCACCACTGATACTATAAGAGACAAAATAAAATTGAAATTCAGACTTCAATGCCGTTCCGGTGTTGTAGCATTGAATTTTCCTCAGCATATATCTTCCCTCGGAAATATGGACCCGGGCCAATCTTTCCACCTGAGGGGGAAGCCCCCCCCCCCCCAGCATAGTCTTCCCCTTTAACTGGCTGTCAGTATAGTATTTCCCCCCAGGCGAAAAAAAACGTACCACTACAGATTTTCCCATGTAGATATCCGGATTTCTAACCGGAACTTTCAAATATTTCAATTTCTTGCTATCGCGACTGCGCGGAGCCTGTACAAGTATTAGCTTTTACAAAAAGCTTGCCGTCAATTCGCTGACGATAAATGTTGTAAAATTCTAGTTAGATATTATTCTCGGAATAAAATGCATTTATCCAATGGCACATTTCCGGGGTTTTCTGTTTATTTCCGATTCAAATGACGGAAAATTCCGAAGATCTGCGAATGCTATAGATATCAATACAAAGACTTTTCGATACATATTGTGGATTTTCTGTTTATTTCCGATTCAAATGACGGAAAATTCCGAAGATCTGCGAATGCTATAGATATCAATACAAAGACTTTTCGATACATATTGTGGAAGAAAATACACTGATGCGATATGACTTTGATTTGTCAGGTCATCTAGACTCTTCAGCCGACGTAATGAGAGAATCTCATTCATGGATTCTGAATAACCTTGACGAATATTTGCATTTTATGCAATTGTCAACCAATCACATTGCCAAGAGGTATTCTATCCGTGCAAGTAGGCTACGAATGATTACAGTATACCGTCAGTCATGACTGACGGTAATAATAGACGAGGATAGTCCTTAGACTAAAAAATATTTGATGATTACGTAATTGAATTCAAATTACTTTAAGTATGGAAACGATCATTTAATTTGTGAATTCATATTAAATTTCAGAAATATATTTTTTCCATTACATTATTATACTAGTACTTGAGCTATATAGTACAAAGCAAAAATTCTCAAAAGATGCAGCGTACAAAGTTAGGGAAAAAGTGGGGGTTCTCCGCCAGATTTTAACATGACACCACCCCATAGCACCACACTAACCATGTTGTGCAGTGACGTCATAGAGGTTAACTCATATCTGACCCTATACATTGACCGGAGATGACCTTTTATGAACCATTGATAACCCCTACTTCTCCGCCACCACTACCACCACCTCATCTAGCACCACCATCATAGCACGACTTCATCCCCTTCTGCTGCTGGATTTTGAAACATTACTGCTGCTGCTGCGCGGCGGCGGCGGCGGTGGTGGTGGAGGTGGATATACTTCAGTGACCTGAACTTCCCTGGACTGTATTCTATTTATCGAGATATTTCTTTTAATATGTCACACGGTATACTTGCGATAACTGTCATTTGGCACTTAATGACCCCGACCCACCCTCGGGCTGTACTGTACTCATCGAGACCTTTCATTTGATATGTCACACGGTATTCTTATGATAACTTTGTCATTTTGCACCCCTGGGCTGTAATGTACGAGTACATCTCGTCAAGACTTGGGGGTCGACTCCGAAATATCCCCGGGCTCCTATGTAGGGGTTCATCTGGTCAAGCCTGGGGGTCGGAGGACTGACCTTTATGACGTCACCGCACCACATGGATAGTATGGTGCTACAGGATGTTGCCATGTTAAGATCTGGCGGAGAAAACCCACTTTTCCCTTCTCAGCGTGTTTTAAGAGAAAATAAGTTTATGTGTGCTATACAACATTTTTGTTTTATAACAATGTATTTTTTAACAACAGATCCATTAAAAAAAATCGTGTAGGTGAAACTTGAAGACTGTCATCCTTCTTATTTTCATCAAAATCTGTGCTGATTGCAGAAATGGTGTCAGACGAAGACAGCTTGTACCCGGCATGGAGAAAACACACACTCCTTGATCGTAACGTATCGAAGCTTGACCAAATTTACAAAATTGCGTTATGCTTCCCTTTGCCTTTCCCGTACAGGACCAATAGTAGAAAGAAAGACCAGGAAACCAAAATATTTTATATTAATAAATAATCCCCGAGAAAAGGCATAGGCTTTGATAGGTTTCCTTTCATTTTGCACAAACGGGAAACCCATTAAAAATTATCACGCCTCGTACTAATTCCAGCCAATGACGTCGCAGTATTATGGAACGTTGTGTCCTATCTTGACACCGAGGTAGGTCACTAAATTTTCAAACGTCAAATATTACACAGAAAACGTTACGAAAAGGTTCTCGTCATGACAAATACTTCCTACTCAAAGTTGGTGTGTAAATATGAAGGCATCAACAACCTCCCCCCCCCCCCCCCCCCCCCCCCCCCCCCCCCCCCCCAATTTACACACCTACTTTAAGTAGGAAGTATGACAGGAACAAACCCTATAACTAATGAAAGTAGGTCGAGCTGATAGCACTTCCTTGTTATTGATAAATGACTTATTCCCCTATATAACCGCACGGAGAAAGGATTTCTTTTGGGGGAAGACACATTTTGACCTAACTGTAGAATCAACAACATTCATGACATCCAAACAAATATGAATGTTACAATACCTTCGCATTTGTCTCTTCAAATTGTATCATACTTAGTAGTAGAGCTATACCATGTGTAAAAGCTGATTTGAATTTCCCTATATTTTTGATTAAAAATCATTTTCTCTTCCTTCATAAAGTCATGATGAATGGGATAACAAAATGTTCCATATTTCTGATGCTGAGGCTGAAAGAATGGATCCTCAACAGAGGTACACACTGGATTGTGTTCATATGGCTCTAGAAGATGGTGGGATCCCACGCCGGGATATACATGGCACAGACACCGGTGTTTATTTAGGTAAAACGCAATTGTGGTATATGCAACCTTGTTTCTTAGTATCTTAATTTCGACATGGCCCTAGTTCTGTCATTGTCTTTATACATAACACTACTCAAGTTCAGACGCTAAGAGTACTTAGATGATTATATTGAAATATATGTTTTATAGTGATAATTTACGGAACAATATGTGCATTTCAACAAACAATGTACCATAAGTATTGCTCGAGTCCGAAGAGAGGAAATCCATACAGTGCATGAGTATATGAAGATCGAAACTCCAAACATAACCTAAAATGGATATCAATTAGCCAACTAAAGACAGAGCTATGTAATAAGGGAGATACTCCTTAGTTTCAGAATAATATTACAATAGAATCGGTTGAGATATTGGGACCATAAACTTCTTTTCAGGTATTATGAATGATGATTACAAATTAGGAATCCAAGGTACTTCAGAGGACAGAAGTAACTATGCCGGAACTGGATCAGCATTGAGTATTGCAGCAAATAGAGTTTCCTATGTCTTCAACTTAAACGGACCATCAATGTGCGTGGATACTGCTTGCTCTTCTTCTCTCGTCGCCATTCATCTAGGAGCACAGGCTCTTAGAAATGGTAATAACTTTCAACTTTTCCCCCTATTAATGCCGTATAACGTTATATTCCCTAGTGGAATGAAAACGAGAAAAATATTATCGCAAAAGAATGAATTTGATAATATATGCATTTGATTTGACTTGAAGGTGTACCATTATTAAACCTAGTATGAAGTAAGATGTAATGAAGGGTTTTTTTTTCGATCGGTTAAAATTAAACATGACTCATGCATGTTCATACTCGTTCGTATTTGTTTTAATGCGAAAAAAAGTATTCGCGAAAAAAAACACAAGATATTATTCTGAAATCGCGAAATTTGATTCTCACGAAAAAAAAAAATCCTTCATGTCATATAGGTTATAGTTCACAAATTTTTCGATAAACGAACTATATTTCAGAAGGTTATCTTAAATGTTACTACGAATTTTATTAATTTTTCCTTTTCTTAACATTTTGCTAGCTTTATAAACTTTATAATCAGATGATATATGATCGAACCAATTAATATTCTGAATAAGAACTAGATGGAGAGATGATGACATACATCCTCTCTTATCATACTAAAAATATACAGTACCAACAATATATCCAAAGAATGCTTAGCAACAATCAATGATTCCAAAACAGGTGATTGTTCCATGGCTATTTGCGGAGGGGTAAATGGAATACTATATCCTGACATTTTCGTATCTTTGTCAAATTCAAAAATGCTGTCACCAACCGGTCAGTGTCAAGCTTTTTCTGAAAATGCCGATGGATATGCTAGAGGAGAGGGTTGTGGTATCGTCCTACTAAAGAAACTATCCAAGGTAAATGTAGTAGACACAAAAATATTCAGGCGTTAACATTGTTTTACGTAAGACTGAATTTTATATTCTATACCGAATCAAATAAACACCAAAGAAATACCTAACAGTTATTCAGTCTCAAAGTCGAGAAGGCAAGGCCAAATCGTGAGAACACCAATCGGAACGGCTGCGAACCCCCGAATGAAGAAAACTCCGAAGTGAGATCAGGTGCCCGGGGAGAGTCAGCGTCTCCTGATTAGCGTCTCCTCAAAGTAATGTTGACCGTTATACATGAGAATAACGAAATTCTACATGAATGATTTACTGCCCTCGCTCTTGAGGATGTTCTCAGTATATTATCTGTAAACATGTCCTTACGAAATTATGTTTTACATCATGCCCTCCATTAAAGAATATGATTAAACCGTAGATCGTCATGTACCCTAAGCATCTCCTCCGCCTTTGTAATTGACGACCATGTTGGAAACTATGGAAAGTTACAGGCGAGCATATAAGATCAACTAGATCTTATTTATTCTATTCGGTAGGCTATTGCTGAAGGCAACAAGATATATGCAGTTGTATACACTGGCATAAATCAGGACGGGCAGACGGTCACCCCAATAACTGCTCCGTCCACGGAGCAACAAAAGGCCTTGCTGAAAACAGTATATAAACACTCCAAAATTGACCCAGGAGACATTCAATATGTAGAGGCACATGGTAAGTAACTTTAAACAATCATATTACAATCTACATGTATACTATACTTATGATGAAATGTCCGTAAAACGACATTCATGGGTTATTACTTACGTAAAAGAAATCCGAACTGTTCAAAAGAGTACCTCCAGCTCAATTTTTATAGAAATCACCGTGATCATTTTCTTAACGAATATTTCATTCTGTTAAGATCAAATTATCAAACTTATCCGCTTTTGGGTATGAAATGAATTAAAGTCTTCTATAGAGTCAGAAATGATACATTGGCCATAATGATTTGAAATATCTATATAATTCAAGCTCAATTAGTGCTTAACATGAGATGCGCAAGAATGGTCCTAAATCGAGATAAATGACGCACCTTATTGGTTCTTTTTCCGCTGTGATCACTATAACGTAGTCTTGTCATTTTCTTTTACCCTTTTTGGATGCATTATTACTTTCATTTCAAAACTACACAATTGAAAAGGAGAGATTAGAGGGATGTTGATACGAAGCAGGCGATGCTTTTTCTTTGGCTTTGGCATCTGCTCTCATCCAAGTGGGACTTGCTTTTGCTCAAAAATGTTGCTCTAGTTTAGCATTTTCCTGGTTTTCTATTTCCTTTCATTCCCTTTTACCCATTTATGATATATTTGATTGAATTTCACACACATTCTTTAGCTTTTTGAATTCGTTAAAAGTATTCATTCGGGACCAAAGCAGACGACGTTGCACCCTTGAGATCTTTTCGGTTGATCTAAAACTATGTCATTATTTGTGGAAATCTTAAAAAAAAACAAAGAGATTTTTTTTCATCGGCATGTATGACATTTCTATTCAATTTTACAAGGGATTTCAAAGCATTGTTTCACAACTTTTTTAGGAACAGGGACACCAAGAGGAGATCCCGTCGAGGCCAATGCTATAGGGGAGTTTTTCGGAAGTTATAGTTCTAAAAGGGATAAAAAGCTCAAGATTGGTTCCGTAAAAACAAATATCGGGCATCTTGAATCAGCAGCGGGTGTAGCCGGATTGATTAAAGTTTTACTGATGATGGCGAATAATTCATTTGTCCCGTCTCTGCATTCACAGAACTTGAATTCCAAGATTGACTTTGATATGTATGGGCTTGAGGTATCTACATCCACAGAACCATGGATCTCTGAAGGAGAGGAAGTGGCATGTGTAAATTCTTTTGGATTTGGAGGCACAAACTCACATGCAGTCATTCGAAAATATACACCAATCCAAAAAAGCGAAACAAATCCAAAAGCTGCAAAATGCAGGTTTCCTTTCGTTGTTTCTGCGGAAGATAAAAATAGCGTACGAAAATGTATTGCTTACGTTATTGATAGGTTACGTAGCGAGGACGTAAAAATAGAGGACATTTCGTATACAAGTACTGTTCACAGAGAGTTCTTCAGTTACAGGCTTCTTTTTTTCCCGAAAAGTGTGCCAAATTTAGTTGATAAGCTGGAGGCATGTCTTCAATCTATTGAAGGTTTAAGCCCAGTGACCCGGCAAAAGAATCAAGTTATATTTGTCTTTTGTGGGGTTGGAACCACATACACTGGCATGTGTAGCAAACTTATCAATGAAGAGAACATCTTCAAAGAGACGATAGTCAAGATTGACGAAAAGCTTTCCAAATACACAAAGTGGTCAGTTTATGATCATTTTCAGAAATGTGAGCCTTGGGACGATCCATTTAAGGCACATATTGCTATTTTTGTCTGCCAAATTGCGCTTACTGAGTTGTGGAAGTCTTGGGGTATTGAACCCAATGCGATCATTGGACAGTCTGTCGGAGAAGTTGCCGCAGCTTATAGTGCCGGCGCCATTACATTGGATTGTGCGGTAAAAATCATTTATTTTCGATCACATTTTCTTTCCATGAAAACAGGTGGGGGTATGGCCGTTGTATGGGATTTAGATGTAACCCATGTTGAACACTACTGTGTCAAAAACGGAAAAGTAGCCATTGCTGTCACGCTCAGTAAAATGGCGTGTACTGTCAGTGGTGGCATCGACGACATAACTCATTTTAAATCTGATATTGAAAAACGTTACGAAGGATCGTCGGTTAGAGTACTAAATGTCAAATGTGCATACCATACAGATTTTGTTGAAATCGAGAGCTTAGAAATTGAACGTAACCTGGAAGGTATGACAGGAATTCGTCCACACACCAAGTTGGTTTCAACAGTTACAGGCAAAAATGCTGAAGAGGAAGACTTCGTTTCACCGAGTTATTGGAGGAGAAATGTCAGAGACCCTGTTCATTTTTATGAGGGAATTCTGGAATGCTCTCTACAAGACGCAGCAAATATATTCGTTGAAATAGGACCAAATCCAGTTTTGAAGCATCATTTACCCAATATATTATCTACTGGAAATAATATTGCACTGTCCTCATTAACAAAACATCATGATAGCGATGCATTGCTTTCGTCAGTTGCAGAACTATTTGCTAGAGGCATCAATCCTAACTTTAAGAAAATGTTTCACAGAAGATGCGGGCTTGTTCATTTGCCAAAGTACATACCAAATACATCAAAATCGCTTTATGAGACAGAAGAAAGAAGAAGGAAAAACAAAGGTTTCGAACTGAAGCAAAGTAGCCATCGATTCATCACGAAGGATTTGAAGTCAGAAAATGACTTCATTGTCAATATCGACGAAGAGTCGACTCCATTCATTTTTGAGCATTTGGTATCAAAAATGATTGTGGTGCCTGGGGCTTTGCATGCTGTCGTTGCTCTAGAAATCGGCAAGGAAATTTCCAAAAGACCCTGTCACACTCAAAATGCGTCAATTCAGTTTCTTCGCCTCCTTAGTCTTCAGAAAAGAACACATGTGACACTGAAAGCATCTGCGCAAAATCTGTCTGAAGATACATTCAGAGTGGATTTTAAGAAGGAAATGGATATAATTGCAACTGCAATTGTCCGACAGTCACATACTGATTCCGAAGAATTCATAGACCTGAAACATGTCGATAGAAAGCAGATGGTTATGGTATCAGATAACCTGTATGAAAATCTGGCTCAACATGGTTTTGAATATGGAGAAAAATTGAGGATACTCGGAAAAGCTTTCAGATGCGCCAATACATTCCTTGTAGACATACACCTGCCTGATAGGTTAACAGAAGACATTGAAGAAACAAGGATTCATCCTGTCATCTTGGATGGGCTTTTCCAAAGTACTGCTGTATTCGCAGAAATAGAAGGCACGGGAGAGGTTCGAAAATTCCTTCCTGCTGGTGTACAGAAGATAACTATTATTCGACACCCGGAAGTAAATATGATTGCTTTTGGTGAGCGGATATTACAAACAGAGAATGGAGATTCCTTCAATTTGTATCTTTTAACAAAAGGTGGATCTGTTATTTTGAGAGCAGAAGGTTATTGGAATGAATATATCGATATTCCACAGAAGAAAAATTATCGGTACTCGACACTTTGGGGTTTATTGCCGTCTTCGAAACAGAATGATGACGAAGTAGACTCAAACCGGATGATACTGTTATCGGACAAGTTTTGGCAATTAGATCAACCATATGTCACTTCCATTAAAATTGATGGCAATGCTGATATGGACGAAATGATCAAAGAAATCGAAAGAGACAAGACTTCCTCTGACGTCATTGTCTACCTTTGTGGTGTGGAGTCAACAGATGAAACGTACACAGGAGAATCTGTCTTCGAGCGAGCATTTTCCAATACTTCCGCTTTAATGCGCTTTTTACAGAGGTTCATTACATTGAAAAGGGAAATTCCATTTTTCATATGTACTTTCTGTACACAACAAACCGAAAATCAATGTTGTAACCGAGACATGAATATTTCTGGTTCAGAACTTTGGGGATTCGTACGTTGTACAATAAAAGAAGTAGCAGCACCAAAGAAACCATCTGCAATTCGCATTGTTGATTTTCACTCGAATAATTCAGTTGAAGAGTGCCTACAAACAGTAAGAAGACTATTGGCCAGAGAGGACATCTTGGACCATTCAGAATTAGTTGTCTGTGGGAACAACATATATGCCATTGAATTTGATGTCGATAGGCGATTCATTGGAAATTTGCAGAAAGTCAGAGAAAATAGTATTGATCTCAACTGTCATGTAGAATTTGGACCACATCGTGAATCAGACAGTCGCTTCACTTTACGTAAACAGAGTGTGACCACACTTACCGAAAGTGATGGCAAACAATTAATCCAAATGGAGAACTTTGTCCTTCATGATCCGTTGATTTATCCAGCAACAATCAAGAAATCGGAGCCCTTGTATGATAATGCAAGAGAAATTTTTGTAACTTTTGAAATAGAGGGGAAACTATTTCGACCAAACAAAAATTTACAAAATGATGAGAAAGATGAAGCTATTGTTGTCTGTTCACCAATGGTAGCAGCCTGTATCCAGTCAGTTCCGAACACGAATGTGTGCTCAAAATCTGACATCCCATTCTACTATAGGGGTCTTTTATTGGAAACTTTACTTCTTCTTTCCCTATCAGACTGCATTGAAACTGATGTTCAGAAGACGGCTGAAGTTTTTATTATCGTGGAGAAAGAATTAAGCCGAGAGTATAGTATACTGTGTACGCTGTTGGCGGAAAAGGTACATACTGTTAGGAAGTTGTCAATAGACGGTGTCAGAGATGACAACTGGCATGCAACAGTGTGTACAAACCATCAGCATTCGAGAAAAAAAGAACCGGCGAAAGATGATATGATTATCGAACACTCACAAATTGTTGTTCTAACAAATCTAAGAATTTCTGACGTTCCGAAACTCCTAAAATTGGGAACATGCATCCGAAGCATTGTATCGTTTGGTTGTTTATTAGATCACAACGTCTGCTACTATCTGTATGAAAATGCCCCGATTGTGGAGCTACGACTTGTTTCAACAGAGCAGTGCTTAACAAATGCGGCAATTTCTAAAACACTACCGACTGTTCTTGAATTCCTGGAGAAGTATCCAAAAGAAATAGAATATTTTAGAGAGTTACCTTGCTCTTTATTTAAATTTACCGACGTTTCGGTTCATGAGCATCTTGGAAGAAAAGAAAATAAGCTTACTGTTGAGAAAGACACATTATTTCGAAGAGACGCCTGCTATGTCGTAATTGGCGGTACGACAGGCTTGGGTTGGGAAATAGCCAAATTCCTTGCTTCATGCAACGCAGGATACATTGCTAGTATATCAAGAAGAAAACCTGATGCCGGAACGGTCAATGAAATGAAAACGATAGAAGAAAAATACGGGTGCAGTTTCAAATCATTCCAAGCGGATGTTTCCAATGATACTCAAATTGCGCATGCGTTCGAGGCTATAGAGGCTGCATTTAAAATGCCTTTAAAAGGAATATTTCAAGGAGCTGGTGTGTTGCACGATGTTTTGCTCCCAAATATGACGAATGCTGCACTTTGTGAGGTCATGAAGCCGAAAATTCTTGGAACGTGGAATTTACATCTGTTATCACTGAAACATGAATTGGATTATTTTGTTATGCACTCGTCTACAACATCCATCTTAGGAAATATTGGGCAAAGCAATTATGGTGCCGGAAATTCATTTATGGACAGTCTTGCTCATTTTAGACGAAAAAGGGGACTTTGCGCTCAAAGCATCAACTGGGGTACTTTGAAGGTTGGAATGGCAATGGATGCCAAGTTGGAAGAAACTTTATCCAATTCTGGCTATAAATATCTAGAAAAGGAGGAAATCATAAACTGTTTATGTGATGCGCTTCAGCAGAATTTCGTACAAGCCGCGTACGGGATTTTTGACTGGCATGTAATATCAAAATCTTTATCAATAAGCGACGCGAAAAAGTTTCGAAAACTTGGAGTGCATAACTATGGTGACGCAGTAGTTGTGCATAATTTGACCAATATTGATTTACCCATCAAAGAGAGGAAGCAACGGATTGTTGAGATTGTTATTGATACTGTTTCATATGTATTCAACGATGCTATCGTGGTCCAAGAAAACACAAAACTGTCAAATTTCCACAGGGATTCAATGCTCGTGATGTCATTTGTCAATCATATTGAAGACAAAACAGGCGTGAGACTTTCAATCTCTTTCCTCTTCTCTGAGGAAGCATCTATTCACGCCATTTCAGAATATATATTGAATATCACATCGGTGGATACTGATAACACAAATAAAGTGGAGCAAGGAAACGAAGATACATATGAACATTCCAAAAGAGTTCGGTCCCAGTGTATTACACCTATGGAGAAGCATATCTACGATATTTATCAGAAGAATAGTCGAGATCCCTCATTGATCACAGTTATCGACTTTGAGGTAACCAAAATATTGGCTGAACCAGATATTTGGAGATCAATTCTCAAATCATTGCATGCAAAATACATCGCACTTCGTACATTGTACAAATATGAAAAACATGCAGATAGCTTTCGAGTTGTGAAGAAAGTATTGGAGAGCGTGAAAGACGTAGACTTGAGGGTAGTGGATGTAGAACATCTCACTCGTCCGATGTCATTTTGTGAAGATAACAAAGACTTTTATTTTGATCTCGAGAATAATTTCCCTCTCCGTGTGTATTTTGCGACAGACGGTGTTAAGTGCATCATTCGATTTATTCTGAATCATATCGCCATAGATCTAACATCTTCGTGGCTTATTATGCAAGAAATGAAAAACATTGGGATATCGATGAGAACAAACCTATCGCCGACAGTGCTGCCACACGACTCTCAAGTACGTAACTATGAATCCTCGCTGAAGAAATTCTACAGAAAACTTGAAAAGGACCAAGGAATATTGGAACAATTTTGGAGAAACACACTGCCAGCAAATGGTTGCAACATGTCGTTAGCTCGGGATGACATTACCCTTGATCCTTTCCAGTTCAGATTCAAAAGGATGGAGTTGGACTCATCAAAATACACAAAATTACTTGAATATCTTAAAAATCAGAACTGTACTCTGTTCAACTTTATTTTGACTGCATATCAGATTCTCTTGGACTCTATCATTCGCATTCAAAGGGGAACCAGCAATGACACCATTGTGGTGACGAGTACTGTTGATCTCCGCCTGCATTTAGAAGACTTGAAGACCGTTGTCATGAAGTTGACCAATGAAATTCCTTTCTGTCTGCCTCGTCCGAATCATGACGTAAGTTTAGGAACAGTTTTGAGAGGAAACCAAGAGCATATCTTTCAGTGTCTAAAGAACAGTCTTTTACCGTTTGGACAAATAACTGCAAACATTCCGTCAAATACATTCCGACACATAATTGTCTATGAGGACCTTTCGCTTCTCAGTCCACTGACTGCTGACGAAGAATATTCCTTTAAAGTCAAAGATATTTTCGTCGGAAATAACAATACGGAGACAACTTTATACATCTGGGATCGTCTCCGAAAAAATACAATTTTACTTGAACTTGGATTCAGTACTCTTCTTATAAGTGAAGACTTTGCCGATTCTCTTCTTCACAAGCTGGTCAGAATCATGGATGGCTTAATGAATGAACCTTCGTCTTTATTTGGGGACGTTTTCAGCCACGTGGTATTAACGAATGACGCCAACCACCGCATACCTACGGGACCAACACCTGCTGATGACGTCACCGATAGCGAGATGACCAGGACTAACATCAACGTGAAGCCTTAGGGGTAATTATTTATTATTTGAATATACATATATATATATACCTTAAGTGTTATTTATTGCATTTGCTTTTCATAAATATTAAATGAGAATTATTATTTTCAAAATTTCAAAAATGAAATTCAAAATCGTATTACTTATCTCTTTTCCTGAGAATCACTGATGAGACGTTACTCATTGAGATGCACACATGGAACACTGTAATGATTAAAATAAAATTTATCACATGATACACCCTTTAGCATAAAGCCATTTCGTAAGCAAGGGCTATTCTACTATCTCCGAGGGCGTAGTCCGAGGAGCAGTTGAATAACCCATTTGTTGCACGGCAATTGTTAGGCCATCAAACAATTATCACCAATAATTGGATAATTCTTCATTGCCAGCTAAAGAAAACTACTCATGATAGTCAGTCCACGACTCCGTCAATCATTCAATCATTACTTCAATCATTAATCGAATCATTGCTACACAATGAAAACTATTAATGCACCGTCTGGAAAGGTGTTAATTACCGTCTACAACGCAGACCGTGCAACAAGTAACGTTTATTCTACTGTCTCCGAGGGCGTAGCACGAGGAGCAGTCGAATAACCCACTTGTTGCACGGCAATTGTTAGGCCATCAACCAATGATTGAATAATTCTTCACTGCTTCTAAAAAGAAAAGCACTCGTGGTAGCCAGTCAATGACTCGGTCAGTTATTCAATCATTACTTCAATCATTAATCTAATTATTGCTACACAATGAAATTATTGCACCGTCTAGAAAGTGCAACAAATAAATGTTATGATAACACGTTACATATCGCTCTGCTTGAATGCGATTGGTCAAGTTTCGAACCTAATCACATAAATTTTGACATGTGTGACCTTTCAAATATCGGTCACTTGTTAAATTCAGAGGCGGATGTCAATAATTAAAATTGATTTTGTTGAATTAATAATTGCATTAAAATACTAAACCAATTTGAAACATTTTATTCTTACGCACAGAATATATTTATAATAGGGAACTACTTCTTATGGCGTAGCAGACGAGTTCTAGATCACTGCGTGGTTCGCCTCTAGTTCTCAGAAACGTGATTTCAAGTTAGAAATACACATTTTTAGGTAAAATCATGTGATAAAAAGAATCCCAAATGATTTTTTTATTTCTTACGATGTATTATGAAACTCGTTGTGCGTTTTATATCTCCTCGTCAAGGCTCAGGGATATTAAACACAGAACTCCTTTCATAAAACAACGTATGAAATGAAAATTCATTTGAGATCCTATATATATATTTCAATATCGAAAATTTAATTGAAAATTTGATTCCCTGCTATATAAATTTTAAAATAATAGTATATGCTGGACTTAAGTTATTCTAAATACATAGTGCAATAAGTATCAAAATAAGATTATTTTGGCAGGCTTTTGTGCATTTTCATTTTTTTAAGTACATGATATCATCTTCACTCCTTTCTACTCTGTAGAATGGTTTTTATAATCATTTTGTGTTTTTCAAAGTTTTAATTATGATTTTTAAATTCTGATTTCAGGTTTTGTGTTTGACTTTCATTCACTAATTCTTTGAAGTCAACACGTGTATAAAATTTTATGTGTATAAGTCACTGACTGAGGTTTAAACTTTCTTTTTTTTTCGAACCTTTTATGCCTCAAGACTATATTCTGATAGGTCTTCAATCATTTTCAAACCATAGACTTCTTTTGGAGGAGAAAGCACTTTTCACCACACAGGTCTTGCGGTCAGTCCTAAAACCATTTCAGGTCCCTCCTTTCCGAAATTTATAAGAATTAATTTGTTGACACATTACAAAAATATATAAATTACTTTATCAAAATCTCTTTCTCCTTGTAGATTGCCAGAGAACAGAATCTTGGGCACTCTTGAACTGCTCAGGTGCAACAACACTACAAACCAATGATTTCCCTCCGGTGACTGCAACAAAACACAATATGGTCAGCATTGACAACTGATTGTGTCACGTCAGATTGTCAATAGACGACTGAAGAAAATGCGAATTTATTTCATCTAAAACTCGATTGAATTTGACATCAGTAGAAATCAAGTGCGTAAAAGGGAGAGAACCAACATCGAAACTGCTGAATTTTTTTTTATTCAATTTATTATAACTTTAAGTACCTTTATTCTGCACATACTCTAAACACAGAATATTATCCTTTTTTATTTGGTTTCATATATTCATATATTTATCAGAACATGATTTTTAATGATAATTATCGATATATTACATAGTGTCATTGTTTACAAAGAAAATCATGATGCATATACATGTCCAAATTTTACACTCTATTCATTATTTACCAATCATTTCTCGTGAATATATAATATATGGTTTTTTTTTTGTATTATTTTCATTTATCTAGTAACAAATTCACAGTATTTTTGATGATTTAGTAAGATTTGTAGGTGGTAAAAAGTCCATATGCTACGGTCTCGGGGGAACTGAAAGCCTGCCATGACTTCAAATCTCGGATCAAACTGCCTCCCTTGATTATAGATTGGCTATGGGAACTTTTGGGAGTTAAACGTGTTGCTACAGTCACGAAAAAAGTCATTTGCGTTAAATGAGCCGCCTTTACGTCTATTATCATGTATCACCGGGTTGGGTGCAACCCCTCCCCCGCCCCCTTGATCCTCCAAAACTGGCCTAACTTTGTAGCATTTTTGTTTTCGTTTGCGCTCTTTCAGAGAAAAATGGTCTCATGGAATTATCCATTGCAAAAGTGGTGTTTTTGGGGGGAAAAACATGTTTTTTAGTCAAAAATCACTGAAAATAGGAAAAATTTTATAACTTTTAAATATTGTTGATAATTTTTAAAATTCAAAAGTGTGAATAATTATATAGTATTTTTGATGCTCTTTCAGATGTAATAAGTTGCAAGTTCCAATTCATATTTTTACTGTGCGTTTTGGGGTAAAAAAAGTCAAATTTTTGCGAAAAAAAATCACAGAATTTTGAGGAAATTTAAACTTATTTCTGCTTCTCAGTTCCTCAATTTTGCATATAATCGTTCAATGATGATTTAAAACAAAACTTTAAAGTCTCCTCTTTCAAATGACATATGTATTATATTCTTATTATATTGCAAAATCCTCGAAATTTATTTTTTATACAGAAAACTGTAGTTTTAAGTCGAGATCTCAGATTTCTGTACATTAATTTAAAGAACTCTTATTAATTATGAAACCAATGATTGAAAGCTATTTTCTAATGTAACTTTTTACACTCTTTCAGATTATACATGTTTTACTAACATGTCATTCAAAATCAAGGTGTTTTGGGGGAAAAGAACGTGTGTTTTTTCATTTAAAAATTGCTGATTTCTGAAGAATATTTATTGAATCTAGAGAATTTCTTAAAATGATAGCAGGAATGTATTTTCAACTGTAATTATTTAGGTCAATACATGAATTACATGTTTGAAACATAAAGGTATATTTTTACTTAATTTTTGGGCAAAATGCTTAATTTTTTTTTCTTTTTTGTCTACGAATAATAACAGATTTCTGAGAAAATTCTATTAATTCATTATCTTTGCTAAAACTATAGATTTAAAGCTATTATCATATTGATAGTAATTATCTTGTCAGATCATTGTGAAATTAGATGTAATAATTCATTAAAACCAACATTTTTTGGTAAAATATGTATATTTTATGCTGTTAAAGAAGTCCCGGGAACCAGACTACCAACCAAGTGATACATCTCAGACTATATAGGGTCTGGTGCGGAAAGATCGTCTCAACAGCATCCTCGTTGTTGTCAGCCTACGGGTCGTCCAAATACTCGTACACCGTGTCCCAACCATGTCTATCAGCAATTTTTAGTATATTGTTTCTTTGCTGAAGCGCGGACTTCTGTTCGCCAATGGTAGATAAGGCTTTTTCGAAGTTACCCTCTCAAATATATTTCTCAATGTCTGATAACTTTGAAATTCTTTCTTGGTTGAAAGAAAACTGCATTTCATGTCCCTCGTCCCTCGAATTCGAAAGCTACAGGCTCAATCACGAGCGAAACAGTAGAGCAGTTGCATTTAGTTTACTTGACCACTACTTTTACCTCACCTCTACGCTTCAGTGGTCACTGCGGTTAGGGGTTACATAATCTTGGTCTCGAGTATTGACGACTACAGTTAACTTTTAAAGCTGACCTACCCTGACGTTTTGCGGGTACATTTCATATCTTAGACATAAAACTTACGGGTACATTTTATGTAAATTTCCCCTTTTCGGGCGAAGAAACATTAAGCATTGTAATTTTTGCTTCATAAATAAATGATCTTTCCGTCTGCATGTCCGTCCGTCTGATGATTATACTTTCACATTTAAATGGTCAAAAAGTGACAGGTCAGCTTTAAAAGGTAACTGTAGTTGGATCGCCTCAGGACAGGTGTGTATTGAACAATATAAAGCCATGGCTGTGAAATATTCTGTTTAACGTGTGCGGACTGGTACCTTTCGAGACAAAATACCAGATAAAAAGCATACACTCACAATTAAATCGAGATTGCCAAAGGTATCCTATCATACTGAAAAAAAAGTTCCACTACGGCTTTATTACTCGAAATGAAAAACGGCTCAAATAGATCTATTTAAACCAAGACTTAGCTATAATGGCTCACATTCCCGTCTCCCCTGACTTGTACAGTGGATATGTGCCTTAAATAAAATTTCAGAATAATACATGTCATTGACAACAATACAAAAATTGTATGTTTGTGTGTTTTCGCCTAACTGGATGGTGTCTTTTTTTAAAACACCAGGGTGGAAAACGAATTTTAAATACCACGGCCTAATCGCTAACCACAGTGACCACTGAAGCGTAGAGGTGAGGTAAAAGTAGACGTAAAGTAATAAGTAAACTAAATGCAACTGCTCTAGTACCTGCACTGTCCTTTGTGAATTTCTCCGAAATAGTACTCACAATTGTATCTGTTTTTTACGTTCTAAAGCTTTATTTAAAGACGTACTGAACAGCATCCTCGTTTGTCAGCCCATCATCGTATAAGAGTTACTCTATCGTCAGCGTGGTCAAAATCCATAGATTTTTCGACGGTCGCCATTTGCATCTATAATTCTGCTTACCCACTATATTATAGCGAGCGAGCCTAGAGTGCCGCATTACCTCGTGCTATCATAGTATATACTTGACCATCATCGAACACCCTCAAACTTCAAAAATACCGTCAGGGCGTGGGAAAATTTACAATTTGCTTGTCACGTCTTTGGTCATACATCACCGTATATTGGGTGATACATTTTGTTGAATCTTTTCATATATTTTTGTGTTAACTCAAATTTTGCTAGCTGTGTGATTTTATATTTGTATACTGTTAATTGTTTATGTATATTGTTTTTGTTAATTGAAAAAATAACAAACGCCGAATTAAAACTCAACCGGTTTCATTGGTATCATCAGGAGTTTTGCAAATATACAAATATATAATATGCAAATATAGGTTTGTATATTTGCAAAACTCCTGATGATACCAATGAAACCGGTTGAGTTTTAATTCGGCGTTTGTTATTTTTTCAATTCATTGAAACTTGTGGAGAGACTTATTGACTGTTTATTGTTTTTGTTATATTTTCTCGAGGTCTTGAGAGAAACACAACTTTCTTTTCGCCTTGGGTATTATATATCACTGTATTGAGTGACATATTTTGATAATGCTTTAATAAGTGTACTATAGTATTGTGTGTTTGCGTGTTTGTTGTTGTTGTTATTGTTGTTGTTGGGATTTTTTTCATTTACGTGTACTAGTTATTAGAACATTTATTTTACAATCATGTATATATCATATATAATGTATTGACTACAGCTAATATGGGAGGGAGAATCATTGAAATATTCAAGTCTCATTTTTGAGTATTGTGTGATACAGTCTTTGGTTCAAGCTATTGTTATATAGCGCGCCGTCCGTCGTTAAAAGTAACTTGTACATTTTCGACATCTCGTATGCAACCGCACAAAGTCCTTCACCAAAGTATTTTTCGAGCCGATCGGTCAACAAATATGACAGCTGAGGGCTCTGATTGGCTTACGCATTTTCGACATCTCCGCTGCACAGAATTCAACGAAACCTTACGGGAAGCAAGTACTCAAGGTCCTCTACCACGTTTGTGTTTTTCGAGCTGATCGGTCAACAAATATAGCCGCTGACGGTTCTGATTGGCAAACCCATTTTCGACATCTCCTCTGCAACCACTCCACAGGATCCCACGAAACCTTAAAGGAAGCAAGTACTTAAGTCCTCTATCACGTTTGTGTCTTTCAATTCGATATGTCAATAAATAAAGCCATCAAGGACTGACGTATTTTCGACACCTCCGACGAAACTAATGTACAGAATTTCACAAAAACTTAAGGGAAGCAAGTACTCAAGGGCCTCCACCCAATTGACCTCTATCATTCCTTCGTCTGCATCTAGAGTGAGCGAAGTGTCCCTTTGGCCTCTTGTTTTAGATTGTGACATACTAGTGTATATGTGCATGTATTTTGTGTTATCTTGTAATCAGATATTCACATGGCTTTTGTTCAGAGATAGCCTTAATATACGATATAATACATATAAGTGATATATTATGTTTTATTTGTAAACACGACTGCCAAATTAAGGATCGAGGCTCAAAAATCGTTTGAGCGACGTGCCCCTTTGGCCTCTATTTTTGTGTCGCCTGCGAAGCATAGCGACACTTAGGGATCACTTTGTCCGTTGTCCGTCTGTCCGTCTGTCCGTCCGTCCGTCTGTCAGTCTGTCTGTCTGTCACACTTTGGGTGTCACAGCCCATAACTTTTGATTGGTAAGTGATAGGGCTTTGATATTTCACATGTGTATTCCTTGTGACAAGACCTTCCTACGCATACCATAATTTTTGACCTAGTGACCTTGACCTACATATTTGACCTACTTTTCAAAAAAATTAAGAATGGATATATCTTTTGATTTGTAGGCGATAGGGCTTTGATATTTCACATGTGCAATCCTTGCGGCAAGACCTTTCAACACATACCATAATTTTTGACCTTGTGACCTTGACCTAGATATTTGACCTCCTTTTGAAAAAAAGATAAGATTCGCTATATCTTTTGATTGGTAAGTGATAGGGCTTTGATATTTCACATGTGTATTCCTTGTGACAAGACCTTCCTACACAGACCATTAAATTTGACCTTTTGACCTTGATCTAGATATTTGACCTACTTTTCAAGAAAAGTAATATTGGCTATATCTTTTGATTGGTAGGTGATAGGACTTTGATATTTCACATGTATCTTCCTTGTAACAATGCCATTCTACAAATACCATATTTTTTTTACCTTTTGACCTTGACCTACATATTTGACCTACTTTTCAAAAAAATGAAGAATTGATATATCTTTTGATTGGTAAGTGATAGGGCTTTGGTATTTCACATGTGTATTCCTTGTGACAAGACCTTCCTACACAGACCATAAAATTTGACCTTTTGACCTTGATCTAGATATTTGACCTACTTTTCAAGAAAAGTAATATTGGCTATATCTTTTGATTGGTAGGTGATAGGGCTTTGATATTTCACATGTATTTTCCTTGTATTTATGCCATTCTACAAATACCATAATTTTTTTACCTTTTGACCTTGACCTAGCTATTTGACCTTCTTTTCTAAGGTTGTAAATTGGCAGGTGATAAGTTTTTAATATTTCTTATGATGAGACCTTTTTATTACCAATTTTTACGTAGTGACCTTGACCTAGATAATTGACACTCTTTTCTGAAAATTTGAGAATGACCATATCTTTTAATTTGTAATTAAGAGGTCTGATATTTCAAATGAATTTCATATGACAAGACTTTTCTACTGATACCAATAATTTTGATCCACTTTCTAGAATAATAATCAAACCGCTTCGCAGGCGACACAAGCATTCCTTGGATTGCTATTTTTAGATTATGACATACTAGTATATATGGGCATGTATTTTGTGTTATCTTGTAATTAGATATTCACATGACTTTTGTTCAGAGATAGTCTTAATATACGATATAATGCATATAAGTGATAAATTATGTTTTATTTGTAAATACGACTGCCAAGTTAAGGAGGCTCAAAAATCGTTTGAGCGACGTACGTTCCCCTTTGGCCTCTATTTTTAGATTATGACATACTAGTACATATGTGCATGTTTTTTTGTTATCTTGTAAATCACATGGCTATTGTGCTGAACATTGCAGTTTATACTTTCCAATTTTTGTAAATATATAGTCAAAGAATGTGCTACGTCCATAATAAGACTATAAATTCTGACGGGTATGTTCTGTGGATTGCTTATATGTGTATGTATTTAGTTGATCTAGTCAAAATCTGTAACTTGACAATTATATTGCATAGTTACAGGTAAATGTATAGATGCATACTATTGTATTTTTCAAATATTTTTTTTAACTATTCACAATTAAGTTTTAATAAGATAGATAATTCTGTTTACCACATGATGCCACATATATTCCTTTGCATAACATTATGTCATAATTTTTATACGACATATGTAGTATCTTTGTAGCATTCTCATTGGATGCAAAACTCAGCATCGAGTATGACGTCACCTTGATGCTTTAAATAAAAAACAAAAACAAAAACAAACAAACAAACTAATGTTGGCGTTGTTCTCGTCTAATTCACGTTGGTATCATGTTGTAAAATAAATATGTCAAATAAATGTTTAGAACTATTTCATACAGTATGAGTTCCATTGCAAAGACTCTGAAATTGAAAATCCCACATTTTGCTTTGATTGAGATTTCGTTAATCTACTTTAGAGTGAAATATGATATGAGATTATTTTTTTTTCGCTGATACTTGATGCCATATATGCTAGTTGGATGTTTTTTTTTCTGTTAGAATTTATTTTTTGTAAATAAATGGTAACGTATATACAATCCATTAAAATAATATTATAATTCCAAAATAAAATTTGTATTTGTGTCTAAAAGTGAATTTCAATAAAGAAACTATGTAAGTTATGCGTTAAATCAGTTAATTCTTTGCAAAAAAATGGTTTAATAGGTTCTAATATATATGTCTTTTTGCAAGCCAATGACCCGATCTCCATATTGGCGTATTCGGAGCATGTCGCAATAAAGCCTGTGTTTGTGAAACACGAATGCCCCCGGTGGCATCTTTGTTAGTATTGGTAGTGTTGAGTACGTGAAAGGTCAATGTCAAGGTGACGAAGTCAAAAGTTTTTTGCTATCAATGAAATGGTCTTCTCACAAGGAATACACATGTGAAATATGAAAGCCCTATCACTTACTATTCAAAAGTTATGCCCAATGTTAAAGTTTTTGAAAAGTAGGTCAAAGATCAAGGTCACGAGAACAAAACTTTTGGTATCAATGGAAAGGTCTTGTCACAAGGAATACACATGTGGAATATGAAAGCCCTATCACTTACCATTCAAAAGTTATGCCCAATGTTAAAGTTTTTGAAAAGTAGGTCAAAGGTCAAGGTCAAGGTCACGAGGTCAAAAATGTTGGTATCAATGGAAAGGTCTTGTCACAAGGAATACACATGTGAAATATGAAAGCCCTATCACTTACCATTCAAAAGTTATGCCCAATGTTAAAGTTTTGAAAAGTAGGTCAAAGTTCAAGGTCAAGGTCACGAGGTCAAAAATGTTGGTATCAATGGAAAGGTCTTGTCACAAGGAATACACATGTGAAATATGAAAGCCCTATCACTTACCATTCAAAAGTTATGCCCAATGTTAAAGTTTTTGAAAAGTAGGTCAAAGGTCAAGGTCACGAGGTCAAAAATATTGGTATCAATGGGAAGGCCTTGTCACAAGGAATACACATGTGAAATATGAAAGCCCTATCACTTACCATTCAAAAGTTATGCCCAATGTTAAAGTTTTTGAAAAGTAGGTCAAAGGTCAAGGTCAAGAACACGAGGTCAAAAATGTTGGTATCAATGGAAAGGTCTTGTCACAAGGAATACACATGTGAAATATGAAAGCCCTATCACTTACCATTCAAAAGTAAAGCCCAATGTTAAAGTTTTGAAAAGTAGGTCAAAGTTCAAGGTCAAGGTCACGAGGTCAAAAAAAATGTTGGTATTAATGGAAAGATCTTGTCACAAGGAATACACATGTGAAATATGAAAGCCCTATCACTTACCATTCAAAAGTTATGCCCAATGTTAAAGTTTTTGAAAAGTAGGTCAAAGGTCAAGGTCACGAGGTCAAAAATATTGGTATCAATGGGAAGGTCTTGTCACAAGGAATACACATGTGAAATATGAAAGCCCTATCACTTACCATTCAAAAGTTATGCCCAATGTTAAAGTTTTTGAAAAGTAGGTCAAAGGTCAAGGTTACGAGGTCAAAAATTTTGATATCAATGGAAAGGTCATGTCACAAGGAATACACATGTGAAATATGAAAGCCCTATCACTTACCATTCAAAAGTTATGCCCAATGTTAAAGTTTTTGAAAAGTAGGTCAAAGGTCAAGGTCAAGGTCACGAGGTCAAAAATATTGGTATCAATGGGAAGGCCTTGTCACAAGGAATACACATGTGAAATATGAAAGCCCTATCACTTACCATTCAAAAGTTATGCCCAATGTTAAAGTTTTTGAAAAGTAGGTCAAAGGTCAAGGTCAAGAACACGAGGTCAAAAATGTTGGTATCAATGGAAAGGTCTTGTCACAAGGAATACACATGTGAAATATGAAAGCCCTATCACTTACCATTCAAAAGTAATGCCCAATGTTAAAGTTTTGAAAAGTAGGTCAAAGTTCAAGGTCAAGGTCACGAGGTCAAAAAAAATGTTGGTATTAATGGAAAGGTCTTGTCACAAGGAATACACATGTGAAATATGAAAGCCCTATCACTTACCATTCAAAAGTTATGCCCAATGTTAAAGTTTTTGAAAAGTAGGTCAAAGGTCAAGGTCACGAGGTCAAAAATATTGGTATCAATGGGAAGGTCTTGTCACAAGGAATACACATGTGAAATATGAAAGCCCTATCACTTACCATTCAAAAGTTATGCCCAATGTTAAAGTTTTTAGTTCGGACAAACAGACAGACAGACAGACAAACAGACGGACAGGCCAAAAACTATATGCCCCCGAATCTGTGATTCCGGGGCATAAAAATACCGTCGGAAATGGGATTAGATTAGCGCACCTGCTATCCGAGCGGTCGGTCGATTTTTCTTTTCTACAAACATGACTTTATGCTATCAATTTTCATAGAAAAAAAATATCAAAAGTTAGACCGACATGATCCTTAGCTTGCAGATGCGTGAAAAGAGATGCAAAAATGAACCCATACCCGGAAAACTTTACACTACAGAAAGCCAGCATCATTAAACATATGTTAAGTCTAGGGTAATGATTCTATGATATACTATTCAAATTCACACAATCAATGAAAATTTATCGCCTGTATAAGCTTTAAGGGAGCAGCCATTTGATTTTATGGGGGCAGGGGCAGGAAGACTTTGCAAAAAAAAAAAAAAAATCCGGATCGAAATTTTAGGGGGAAAAAATTTACGGCCCGACAGGCTTGCAAACAAAATTTACGGATTATAAAATTGCCCCTCCCCCTCTTCCGACCTTTCCACATGCCCAGTAAATACTATTTGTGTGTATTATACACTAAGTACAAATAAAAATAGCAATCCAAGGATTGCTCGTGTCGCCTGCGATGCGGCTTATTTTTAAAAATAGTTGCCAGAGTCACCTAATGCTCGACTGCATAGCATAATATCTCTCATGACAGCCAATTTATTTAAAATCCCTTTCTCAGGCAACAACATATATCAAGTCACTTAAAAAATTAAAGTTATAAATTACAAGTCTGGTGCATGTAGCACTTATAGTTAGCTCAATATTGCCAATTTAAAGCAAAATCACTGAAGCGGAAAAAGTAGGTCAAGGTCATATTTCAATAGTCTAACCCAAGATGCATCCAATATGCAAGTCTGGTGCATGTAGCACTTATACTTTTCTCAATATTGGCCTTTAAAGGTAAAATAATTCAAGCGGAAAAAGTAGGTCAAGGTCATTTTATGAAAGTTTGATCAAAGATACATCCAATATGCAAGTTTGGTACATGTAGCACTTATACTTTGCTCAATATTAGCTTTTAAAGGCAAAATCATTCAAGCGGAAAAAAGTAGGTCAAGGTCATTTTTTGAAAGTTTGATCAAAGATACATCAAATATGTAAGTTTGGTACATGTAGCACTTATACTTTGCTCAATATTGGCTTTTAAAGACTTTATTGCTATCTTAACATTTACCTTATCGTCTCAACATTTGCCTTATCATTTGAAATAATTTTAAAAATCCCAACCCCAGGGGCTATATCCTCATCTGGATATATTAAATGATGTATAATTAAACATTTGCAACAAAAAATCAAAGGACTGAAAGTCCTGCGAGTTGGCAAAAAGTAACATTGAGACGAACATACAGAAGACAAGTATAAAACTGGCACAAATCAAACTCCAAATCTATGCCTCAAATGCTTGAATGAGTGATTCTCACAATTCAAGAGTTGTCTCAAATCTAAAAAAAAAAAAAAAAAAAAAATCTGGAAATATATAAATATTAAAATGATAGAACTTCTTAACCAAATAACTGATTTTGAGGTCAGATTTCAAGGTCAATATGATCATGTCAAATTTGTTGCAATTGTTATGGGTGTATGTATGAAGTATAATGTCCTATCACTTTTACTTTAGGAGATATTTGCTTTTGAAACTTCTTGACCAACTAAAAACCAACATCTTAGGTTTATTAAGTATCAAACTGAAAAACCTTTTTTCCTAGTCGGTAAATAGCTCATCAGAGTTAATGTTGATTGTTATAAATTATGTCTGACTTTGAATAAATATTATTGATTGATTGATTTATTTATTTACTTGTCTTTAGTCTTCTACACATCCACAATTTTTTTAAAAATCTAAGGTCTTTTTTATCCTGAATACAATAGGTTTACCTATCTATCTAAAAATGGGGTGCTCCTTATACAGAGGAGGGAAGTACAAAGAAAAAAGATGCGCCATATTTTAATGTACTGACATCAACATGTGATCGGTATTCCTGTAGCATCGTTCCTTGTAGCATTTTTTTGCATTCTCATAATGCATTTAACCCATTATTTACAACTTGAACTTAAACGTCTGTCGTCTAATATGTTCTTTTGTCAAATCGTAGTGGTCCTATTTCTTACTGCGCCAGTAACATTGTGCGTTGTTTGGTCCGTGCAGGGTTATCAAGTGCAAAGTTGAAAGCCATAGCAATGAGAGTTGGCTTTGCCAACTCAAAAACCCAACAGAATATGAATATAGGAAAGGTAAATGTGTAATCTTAACATTTACCTTATCATCTAGTTCGGATGACGCCGAGGCCGACGCCGGGGTATTGCAATAGCTCTTCTGCACTAAAGTGCAGTCGAGCTAAAAAGTGGATCAAATATGTACGTCAAGTTCACTTGGTTCAAAATTATCGGTATCATTAGGAAAATCTTGTTAAATGAAATTCACATGTGAAATACCATACCTCTCACTCAACAATTAAAAGATGTGGTCTATCTCAAATGTTCAGAAAAGAGGGTCAATCGTTTAGGTAAAGGTCACTACGTAAATATTTTGGTAACAACAGAAAGGTCTCACCATAAGAAAATTAAAGCCGTATCACTTACAAATCAATTTCTTTGAAAAATAGGTCAAATATTTAGGTCAAGGTCATGAGGTCAAAAATTATGGTATGTTTAGCAAGGTCTTGCCACAAGGAATACACACGTGAAATATTAAAGCCCTATCACTTACCAATCAAAAGATACAGCCAATTTTAACTTTTATGAAAAGTAGGTCAGATATCTAGGTCAAGGTCATGAGGTCACAAGTTATAGAATGTTTAGAAAGGATTAGTCACAAGAAATAAATAATTGTATATAAAATATCAAAGCCCTGTCACTTACCAATCAAAAGATATAAGCAATCTTAATTTTTTTTAAGTAGGTCAAATATCTAGGTCAAGGTCATGAAGTAAAAAATTATGGTATGTTTAGAAAGGTCTTGTTACAAGGAATAAACATGTGAAATGCCAAAGCCCGATCACTTACCAATCAAAAGATATAGCCAATCTTAACTTTTTTTAGTCCCCTACCGGCAACGCCGAAGGGGACTCTTAGTTTCCTCTCGGTCTGTCTGTCCGTCCGTCTGTCCCATTTTCAGTTTTCCGGATTTTTTTCCGCTGTTATTGCATATATTGAACTCATTTTTGGTATGTGGATATATCTCAATGTGATACAGATCAAGTTTGAGTTTGCTTTTGATTGACCTAATTTTACAAGAGTTATTGCCCTTGGACTTAGCAAATTTTATGAAAATTTCAGTTTTCCGGACTTTTTTTCCGCTGTTGTTGGATAAATTGAACTCATTTTTGGTATGTGGATATATCTCAATGGGATACAAATCAAGTTTGAGTTTGCTTTTGATTGACCTAATTTTACAAGAGTTATTGCCCTTGGACTTAGCAAATTTTATGAAAATTTCAGTTTTCCTGACTTTTTTCCGCTGTTGTTGGATAAATTTAACTAATTTTTGGTATGTGAATATATCTCAATGTGATACAGATCAAGTTTGAGTTTGCTTTTGATTAACCTAATTTTACAAGAGTTATGGCCCTTGGACTTAGCAAATTTTATGAAAATTTCAGTTTTCCGGACTTTTTTCCGTTGTTGTTGGATAAATTGAACTCATTTTTGGTATGTGGATATATCTCAATGGGATACAGATCAAGTTTGAGTTTGCTTTAGATTCATCTATTTTTACAAGAGTTATGGCCCTTGGACTTAGCAAATTTTATGAAAATTTCAGTTTTCCGGACTTTTCTTCAGTTCTATTGCAAATAATGCACTGATTTTTGGTAAATGAATACATCTCAGTGTGATCCAGACCAAGTTTGAGTTTGGTTTCCATTGGCCTATTTTTACAAGAGTTATGGTCCTTGGACTTAGCGAATTTCGTGAATTCAGTTTCCCAGACTTATCTTGGCTGTTGTTGCAGATGATGAACTGATGAACAGAGATGCAAGTAATAAATTTATGCCGCCGGTAGGGGACTTATATCGCACAGCGATCATTGCATTTTTTAAAAAGTATGTCAAATTATCTTGAAAAGAGTGGACTTGAGGAAATAAATGACAAGATATTAAGTAGATAAGGAGTATGTCTTTGAATACTTTGAAAAAGCAGGAAGCAACATTATATGACTAAAAAGGTCAAGGTCACTAGGTAAAAAAATTATGGTATGTGTAGAAATGTCTTGTCACAAGGAATACACATGTGAAATATCAAAGTCCTATCACTTACCCATCAAAAGTTATGGGCTGTGACATCCTAAGTGTGACAGACAGACGGACGGACAACGGACAAAATAATCCCTAAGTGTCGCTATGCTTAGCAGGCGACACAAAAATGAAACATTTATGTGAACTTAGATTTATAGGTTTATTAATATGCCATTCCAGAAATCAAAAAGAAATAATCTGCAAGCAAGAGATGCCTTAATTTACTCTTCCTTGGCAGCTGATCTCATTCTGTTTGATATTTGATATGGCTAAAAGAAACACGCTGAATGATTTAAGAGTAGTTTTCAACATTGGAAAATAAAAAAAAAAAAAATAATAAGCCGGTCCGAAGGTGCCGGCGGAAAAAAATTCCGGCTCTTAAAATGGATAAAAAAATTCCAGGCCGGCAAAAATTTACCCCCCCCCCTCTCCCATAAAAATCAAATGGTTGCTCCCTGAGTGTGATCTTTCCATGCTTGACTTGGAGAACAATTTGTTGAAATGCTATGCACACGGTTACTGGCAAGTCAGGATCTGAACATGGTTGAAAGACCCAAATGGTGACTTCAACATTTGGCGTTCTATGATATTGGGACAGCCGCATTTCCTGGGAAAAAGTCTTTAGATTTCACTAAGACCTTGTATATGGTTATGACACACCCTTAACCAAGCTATTCATATTTAAGAATGCATACATTGGAAGACAAGGGCAAGGCTAAACCGACCTTGTATACCGTTGTCTTCGACCTTGGGGGTAATATGTTTCAATCTTTGGATTCCGATGGAAACAATTCTGTGAAATATTTCTTTAATACATGAAAATATTGCAATGTTTTTCAGTAGCGCATCCAGCTTTTGAGTTAGGGGGCGTAAAATTGGCGAGTGAGGTCCCAAGCGGGTCCAGGACGGTGCCCTGGGCCCTGGTAGGGGGGCAAAGCCCCCCCCCCCGGAAGCTCTTGCATTTCAGCCTTTTAGGACCCATTTTCGTGAATGTAATTGATTAATGAATGGAAAAATGATGCATTTGACAAGTATATGAACTAAGAGGTAGTTAATATTTACTAATACATGTATATATTTTTTGGGGGAGTGAAATTGATCGTTTTACGTACGATTTGCAATTTTTTGGGGGAGGGGGGGGGGGGCGTACGCCCTCTGCGCCCCCCCCCCTTGAATCCGCCATTGGTTTTCCCAAGACAATGCATGTAATTCTCCGTAATATTCCGGTTGCCATGGAAACAAGGTATGTCTATTTAGAGCACTAAAACAATGGTCAAATAAGTTATCTTTCGTTATTATGTTGCCATGGAAACCATTGTTAGAACTTATTGGTATTTACAACTTAAAATCTTTAAAACCTCTATTTTTAGACAAATTAATCATTTCATGAAATTTCTTTCAATTAGGAGAATCCTATCAAATCAAAATCAGTCAAAAATTGGCATAAAATAAGGTCAAAATTAAGGCCTATTTTTGTCCAATATTTACCATTTTAAAGCAAAAATAACACAAAATGTCAGGCTGATAACACCATCACTGTTGTCAGAACAAAATATATTTTATGTGACAGATATAATCACTGAAAAAAGTGGGACCTTGTTTTATTTTCCTACATTTTGAGGTCAAAAATGGTTGCCATGGCAACTTTTCACTTGACGCATGATGACTACATCTTTTCAAATTGATGTTTAGCATCGTTTAAATAACTTATATTGCTTAAGCTTTATGTAGGGACAACAGAAGAAGTTATTCTTTGTTTGAGCACTTCCAAAATTTGTCCAGGTCATTGACTCTAAGTTCAAGGTCAATTCAAAATATAGGTTCCAATTTCAATAAAATTTGCATTTTTGTTATTATTTATTGTTCCTTATTTTAGGCTTTACTGTCATATATTTCTATCAAAAATACTTCTTTCTACATTTAGGGCCGTTTGGCGGAAAAACATTACAATTCTTAGTTCAGAACAAGCCCCAGACAAAAATCATGATAATCTTAACATTTTTAAAAAAAATATATATGAAATACTAGCTACAAATCAAGGATGTCATTGATTTTGAGATGTTTGCAACTTTGGTCAATAAATAGGGGATAAATCCAAAATCACTATGTATGTGTTTGTTTTACTCAATACCACATGATTTCTGAGTAACTGCCTCTCATATTTTTGAAAAATCACAGAATTTGTCAAATTTTGTGAATTGGATACAAGATGACCTTGACATTGGGTCCTGTGACCTTGAAAAATTTTAAGGTGATTTTTTAAATTAATGATGCTTTTAATATATAAGGGTCAGCTAAAAAATATACCAGTAAATTACGCTATGTGTAATAGTACTGAACACAAGGTCACCATGGTAACCATTTTTTATACCCTTTTCAATAAAATTTTGAAGAGAACCCACTCAAATTTTAATATTTTCTTGAAGATCGAGGATAATTCTTAAAAGATAATTGCCAGTAGAAATCAAGTTAGCCTGACATTTCAAAATATTTGCCCTTAAAATTGAGCAAAATCATGTTAAATTAGGAGCCTTTTCGGTCTAAAATAGGGCCTCTTCAAAACAGGGTTTTGCTTACATTTTGAGCATATTGACAAAAAGAATAGCGGGTGGAAGCATACTTCTTGAAAAGTATTCATACTATGAAAGATATAAAGAAAAAAATTAAAGAAATTTCAGATGACTATCATACCTGTTACCATGGAAACAAGCCTTGTGAAAATGCCATATTTCAAGTATTCTACTGATGAGCAAAATTTCAAAGATGGTTTCCATGGCAACAAAAAATTCATTTGTTAAAAGGAAGAATAGTTTTGTATCAGTACATCATATACACCTTTCATACCAAAAATCTCCAAAATTGGTGACATGTCATTTCCATGTTCTATTGAAATTCAGAAAATTGCTATTAAGATCCATGCTTGTGTCCAAGACAACAATTTTAAAAGCTATCATTAAAGCCATGATACAGAAGGTTAAAAGTTATGACTAAGACAAGGTCTAGTCTAAGCTTATTGATCTCTTATATAAGACCCTTATGAAGAAGGTTATGGTCTATCTATGACAAGCTTGAAACAGCTGCAAGCAGTCAGGCCAACTTTAAACCTATAATGTTTCAAATTAGCTGGCATCAATTTCAACCTACATTGGCAAATACTATATTGTTAAAAAAGACGATAAACCCTTGGGCAATGGATTAAATTCTACTTCTTTTTTATACCATGTAGGACATATGAAAGGATTTCACTCTGTACAGTCTACATCATTGGAAGTTGACTTTAAGGGAAGCTTAACAGAATGGATTGAATTCACAAATGAAAAACAAGAAACCACTAAAGATGTTATGATTGGATGGACAGCAAAGCTACATCTTTTCAGAAAAGGAAAGGGAAAATCTTTTAATAGAATGGATTGAATACATAAGCGAAAAAAAGATGGTATGATTAGATAGCAAAGCTACATCTTCTCAGAAAGACTGCACATGCTGTACCCCTTACAGTTCTCTCAGAACTAGCCTAAATGCATTACAACAAATTGTTAATGCAGATGAACCAATTGATGGGCAGGCAACATAAATTTACAAGCCAAATTCTGCTTTACACTCCGGCCAAAAATTGACAAACACAGCTTTATAATTTTCAATCTTTTTAATTCATACAATCATGATCTCAACTGTTAAAGAGATTCAAATTATCAAATTTCAAAACATTCATGAAACAAACAAAATATCCTCATTATACTTGTATTTTTTCACCCTATTTTGTAAATGTTTACTACTATCCAAAGTTTTTGTAACTTTAAGTTGCACTAACGATCCAGACAACCTTACACAAGCAATTCCAAGTGTACCATTACTATGGGAGTGAGGGTGCATCATGATTTTCATTTAAATGAGTATTTCGCTTAAATTTTAAACTTGCAAACTTGTGTTGTTAGGCGATTCGAGAATGCACATTAACAGTAACTGCCAGTGTAAATCCAGTAATACATTTTTGAATTAAAAAAAAGTTTATACAATTATGAATAATTGTGAATAATCGTTATATTCACCCTTTCTAAATGAACGTGATGGATTTGAAGAAATCTGTAATGAAAACCTTTCCTTTTCAGACAGTATCAGGTAAATGTAAATCTAATAATCAGCGTAAACTTTTTTTCATCTCTCTAGTTGTTCAGGTTTATTGGGATTTCATATTGCTCAAACAGTACATTGATAATAAAGCTTATATATTAATTCATCACTCCTCCAGTCCAAACTGAACTCATTGAACAAGATGGGCAACTCTTTGTGTTGAAAATAGAGACTAAGTCTCTAGTGTTTGACTGTTCGCTATAATAATGTCCAAGCAAAATGTTCGGATGGAAAATCATATAATTATACATGCAACTTGGCATTTCAAGTCCTTTCAATAGTTCATAGTACTATCCAGTCTCAGAAATCAAAAGTCCATTCGATATTGCAAAATACTAGTACAAGAATTTATCTATCTACAAATTGTGCACTCAAATTTTGATTGGAAGAAATAATCAATTCTAAGGTGGTGCATTACAATTTCAACAAAAAGCTATGCATGGATACAGAAATGAAACAAGAGCTATGCATCACAGATACAACATACTGAGTTGCTATATATACACAACCTATTGTGCCTCATATGAAAATCATGTGAAATCTACATATACTTCACATAAAAGTTCACATGAAATTTATGTGAAACAAGCATGAACATGAAATTCACATGAAATTTTTTTACATGTAATTATTATTAATGTGCAGTTTCTGACAAAATTTTATGTGAATTCAATTCCACATGGAGGTCACAAAGGAAAAATTCTAGTGAAATTTATGTGGAAATTTTTAACATAAATCTTATGTGAAAATATGAATTTCACATGAACTTTCATGTGAAATTTTCATGATGCTCATTTCATATGAATTTCATATGAGGCACAATTGGCTGTGTATATCACATTGACTATGACCTTCATCTTTGACCTATTGACTTCAAAAAACAGTTATTCTTGATCTAATGACTCAGTGTTTGAAGCTTCACTGAGGCCAGATAATAAGATTGAAGTGAAAGTTACCATACTCTAACCACAGTTATCAAATTAAGAGTTGAGTTTTGCAACTTTGTTAATAATGAAAGAAAATGTTCAGATATTTATCTTTTCTGTGCAACTTTTAAAAAACCTCTTTTCTTTTTGCATATTTCTTGACCAAAAAAGAAAACAAAATCATAAATATTCAATAAAAGTAAGAAACTTATACATGTAGTCTTAAAAAAATGTGTATTTCATGGACAGACAGACAGGCAGATATTCGGGGACAAGTTCCATCATTTTTGATTTGTTTTATTTAAAATACTTTTTGTTAAAGTGTTGTTTTTGGTATTAATCATGACGTCATTAAATTTCAGAACCATGATTTCCCTGACTTTTATGCAAAATTCCATAGAATTTTATGAAAACACCATACTAGTAATTAGTGACAGATTTTGTCCCAGATAGGAAGTAACTTGATCAACAAAAAAAAAAAAGATCAAAAGATGATCAAAGATTTTTTCTTGGACAATACTCCATGAAATTGCAAAATGAAGCTGTAAATTCATGACTGGCAAAAAAAATCATGACATCATAAGAAAAGAGGAAATACACAAGATATACATGTATGTATTACATACACGTATTCGTTACTTATATTATACTTAACATAAACACAGTCACCCTCTTGACATTTAACACTTTCACAAGTTGTAATTTTACTAGTCAAGGTGACTTCAATAACAGGCAACATAAAAAAAAATCTATTAATCATCATTTTCTAGCACCCATTACCATTCTCTCAAAACATAACACAGTCACATATTTGAGAGCTGTGGAACTGTCTTCATCCATGAGCGTTTTCTAAGTGTTTTTGATCAAATCTGCTTTTGTAATTTTTGGACATGTAAATGAAATAAGTCAGAGCTTCCTTTTCGATGACTGGAATTGTTTTGAAATGTCTTGCCACAATCTGAAAATAAAACTCAAATTCATACATGTAATATTAAAAGAAGTTGTCATTTAGTGGTGAAATGATTGTCCCTGATATAACTGATATCGTAGTTGAAATGTCAAAGTCGGCGACATTCGATAGTGATTTCGAAAATCGATTATCGGACTTTTTAAAAAGTTTATAAAGACACATAAAAAGGTTTGTTATCAAGCAAAACAATCTCATTACCCAAAACGAAACTAGAAACAACATGAAAGAAAATGGCGAAGGTGATGGAAATGGAAAAGTAAAAATCTATCCCTTCCCATGGAATTCAAAATCAGATATCTGGGAGTACTTTGGGTTCAGGTGGAAAGCCGACGGACCTCCCAGTCTAAGGCCAATTTGGGAATGACAACAGTTCTTCGTAAATTATGTTTGCGGTCTTGTGTAAGCAAAGGTAGGTTTAATAGTCTGAGCGTTTTGGAGGTTAGATATTTTGAATTTCAAATATTGTTGATGCAAACAGAAAAAGGCTATTACAAGTCGGTGTTAATTAGGTCAGATTTTTGAAAATTTTATGTTATAAGAAAAGAAACGAGAACTATCAATGGATCTTCAACAATTTTATCAGATATTTTCATTTATGTTAAAGAAAGAACAAAACATGTTCATTAATTATTGTTTGAAATAGAAATAAAACACCGCTAAAGACGGTATGGCCGGATTGCAAAGTAAGTTTTTGTCACCAACTGGGTCAAGGTCACTAAGTCAAATATTAAAGCATACATTGAGAGGTCTTGTCAGAGGCAACCTTCATGTATAATATACAGTTTCTACTGTCTACAGTTCCTTAAATTTTGCTTAAACCAGGAACTTTAACCGAAGTCTTAAACTAGGTCAAAGTACAAGGTCATGGTCACTGGGTCCAATGTTACGGCATAAATTGAAAGGTCTCATCATGGGCAACCTACATGTATAATATAAAGTTTCTACTGCATACAGTTCCTTAAATTTTGCTTAAACCAGAAACTTTAACCAAAATCTTTAACTAGGTCAAAGTCCAAGGTCAAGGTCACTAGGTCAAATGTTACGGCATAAATTGAAAGGTCTTGTCATGGGCAACTTTCATGTATAATATAAAGTTTCTACTGCATACAGTTCCTTAGATTTTGCCTCAACCAGAAACTTTAACCAAAATCTTTAACTGGGTCAAAGGTCAAGGTCACTAGGTCAAATGTTACGGCATAAATTGAAAGGTCTTATCATGGGCAACCTAAATGTATAATATAAGGTTTCTACTGCATACAGTTCCTTAGATTTTGCTTAAACCAGAAACTTTAACCAAAATCTTTAACTAGATTAAAGTCCAAGGTAAAGGTCACTAGGTCAAATGTTACGGCATAAATTGAAAGATCTCGTCATGGGCAACATACATATATAATATAAAGTTTCTACTGCATACAGTTCCATAGATTTTGCTTAAACCAGGAACTTTAACCAAAATCTTTAACTAGGTCAAAGTCCAAGGTCAAGGTCACTAGTAGGGCTGGGACGATACATCGATATATCGATAAATCGCGATACGGTGTTCCACGATACGCGTATCGATACGTTGGCCCTATATCGCAATATCCGGACCCATTTTAAACTCCATTCAAAGGCACGAAAACGCTCGGTAACTTCGTCGATTGAAAGCTTCGGGCTAACTGAAACATGTGACTTATTGACTTAAAAGTGTAAAGATGTTTTTCTTGACTAATCTTTCTATGTTTGCTCCGGATAGTATGCAATTCGCACAATGCATTATAGTATAATTGACAATTTTGTTTGCGGTACAGGCGGAAAGATCGCCTTGATATGCGTATGCGCTTCTAAATTTTTTTTAGAAATGCATATGCATATTCAGCCTGTGGTTTGGGGGAATCTAGCCGCAGAAACGGCCAACGACACTTGGATATTTTGTTGGTCCGTGTCGTTGTCCGTTTCCGTGGCTAGCGGGAATCCTACAGATATTTGTCTACTCAAACTCATGTTCGTTTAAAAAATATAAAGCGGCGAAAGTAAAGTTTTCAGAATCCGTATCTAACGCGATCTTGATATTTACAATTTTGTAAGATACTATTGTCCAGAGAAAGTACCTGATGTCTGAATGGATCATAGTGGGTGAGAGTGAGACCGACGTGAAAACGGCATGAAATAACTTATGTCCAGTAGCTATTCATGTGTGATTTATCATCGAATTTTTTTTTTAGATACTGGCGTTCGACCTAAATCTCTTTCATTTAAGACGATTTCATAAAATAGTTCTGAAATCGTATGTAATGGTAGTTACTTAACTTTGTAAATTTTTTATATAAAACCGACTCGTGTCAATCCTTGAGTGAAAGTCGGAATGTTCAGCCTTTTGAAGAAGAAGGAAAAAAAAAACGTCTGTCTACTACGATCTTTATATATCTATTATATTTTCTATTCACGTCAGCGACAACTTAACTGGAGAATAAAATCATAAAAGATTAGTAGATTACGTCCACGTGGTTAACGCACATGCTCTCTCTCTCTCTCTCTCTCAAAATTTTGTTAATACAAAATGTACATGTACATAAAATAAAACGTGCAGAGACGGAAAACCGTTTATCCTAAAAAATCAAAGTGCAGGATGTATCCATCGAATAAAATCGAACACATTATGCTGTAATCCTTTCAATATTGTAGAGAAAAGAGCGTGTGTTATGATTGTTATACTTTTAAATAAGATTTCCTCATGAAAAAAAAATTCAGTCTAGGATTATTCAAATAAGAAGGGGAACTGAAAAGAGAGATATAAAATGTAATCTCATGTATTGAAAAAAGGCGAAGGGGGGGGGGGGGGGTACATAAATTCATGAACTTTTCATTCATTTTCAAACCGAGAGCACGAGACCCTCTTATTTACCAATTCATGTCTTGTCTTGTTGATGCAGTTACTGAGAAAATGAACATACAAAAAAGAGTATAAATACATGTTAAGGTCAAAACATAATTGCAAAGGGTACAGATTTGTTCTTGTAGCTTGACTTATAGCTAACTAGCCTCTGTCTATCAGTAATAACTTGTGATGTTATTGTTCAAAGCTTGAAAAGTTTGTTAAATTGCTAGGGATTTTTTAAATCTTGATTATTCCAGGATCTAGAAAAATATTATCTTTATCAAAATATTTTGATGTTATACTTTAGTTTCATTCTATACAGCCTGAATCCTCATTATAGCAATTATAAATAAATATCGTGATACATATCGTATCGTAGGCACTATATCGTGATACGTATCGATACGCTCGAGACCCGTATCGTCCCAGCCCTAGTCACTAGGTCAAATGTTACGGCATAAATTGAAAGGTCTTGTCATGGGCAACCTTCATGTATAATATAAAGTTTATACTGCATATAGTTCCTTATATTTTGCCTCAACCAGAAACTTTAACCAAAATGTTGACGGCAGACGGACGGACATCGTCAATCTATAGACCGGAATTGCTTTGCAATCCAGCCAAAAAATGATGACATAATGTTTAATTTTTAAAATGATAATAATGTTTAATGTTTAAAATGATGATATAATGTTTAATTCCATGTTAAATTTTTCCATAATTATAAAAGATGTATTATAAATTGAGGTTACTAGTTCCTATAATCGATTTTAAATCAATACAGTGCTTTCAGAAGTGTCTGATAATCGATTCGTTAAACTGTTCTGATTTTTCAACACTATTGTTATTTATACATGTATATATGCAAAACCAGTGTAAATCCCTGAAATGAGACTATTGAAAGGAACATGTATTAATTTTGTACGAAAATGCTTGTGACGTTACAATGCATCAGATCTAAAGAAACGTGCTGAAATGGCTGTTTTAACCTGCAAACTGAACCCACAGTGACCTGAAATTTAATCATTTTAATGTCAACTTTTTGCCAAGAAAAAGGCGATTTCAGATAACAAGAATGAAACTGACAACTGTTGAGCACACACAACGTATATAGAATGAATGTCATAATTTGTGGATTGTTACGGGTATGCAACACACAGCAAGTGCATTTATTGCATAAAATGCGCGCAATACATGTACAACAAATGCGCTTGCTGTGTGTTGCATACCCGTAACAAAACACACAAATTAAGACACTTATTATCTATATCTAGTATCTTCACTAATTTTTTTTTCCATAAGTAGTTAATACAACAATAACACAGAAAACTCTACCTCTCTAATGAAAGAGTCTGAAAGAGGTAAAATAAATCATTCCAAATGAGAAAAAAAGTGATCTGGTACTTACATCGGCTAGCTGTGCTTTGTTCATTCCTGGTCTGGTTGGTAATTTATAATGTCTTTTGTAACGTCTCAGGGTATTCACTGGCATTTGAAAGAAATCAATCTGAAAAAGTGACAAATAATTATTACATTGTCAGATTGTGTACCGTCAATAAAGATCTTTTTCATACAATGTACATTGAAAATTACAGAAATTTGCTTGAAAAATCACAATGAGCAATGACCCAAAAATGTTAATTTTTCAAGAACAAAGATGGGGTAATTTTTCAACACCTGTACCAAGCATAACTGACAACTATTTTCTACAGCAAAAAACACGAAAAACTTGTACGCATCTTTAATTTTCACTTCATTTTGAATTTTCTGTTAATACAAAAGTTCCTGGAAACCCCTGAGAATTAAAACAAAGAATGTTTGAGAAGCATATGAAAATGAGGCAACATAATAAATTGTACCAACTTTCGTTGATGGATGAGAGACAAAAACGACAAAATTTAAACCTTAAACATTGAGATTAAATGGTACTCAATGATCAAAATCTTCACCATGTTAACCCATTCATCAACACAAGCTACCTATACTCCATTTTCAATTTCTCAGATTTACACACAGACTAATGACATTGAATATCTTGGCAAACTTTTGCGTTGTCACTTGAAAAACATTAACAAAGTATGTGATGTCCATAGTCTGGCTATCTGACATCTTGAAAATGGTCTATTGTTTTCGACTTTTTACTTCAGTTCCATCAATGTCGATATGTTAAATTTTGAAAAAAAGAAGAGACTGATTGTGGAATAGTCACTAACCTCTGGTAAATCCTCAGCGCCATCTAGTGAGTCATTATCACCGTCACTGTCTTTCCTTTTCCGTTTGGTCCTCACACTCTGTATGACAGATTTGTGGAAATCACATATATAAATATGCGAGACCTGGATATAAATTGTTCATGTATAAATCTCATATATAAATATGTGAGACCTGGATATAAATGTACATGTGTAAATCCCATATATAAATATGTGAGACCTGAATATAAATTGTACATGTGTAAATCATATATATAAATATGTGAGACCTGGATATAAATTGCACATGTATAAATCACATATATAAATATGTGAGACCTGGATATAAATTGTACATGTATAAATCACATATATAAATATGTGAGACCTGGATATAAATTGTACATGTATAAATCACATATATAAATATGTGAGACCTGGATATAAATTGTACATGTATAAATCACATATATAAATATGTTCGACCTGGATATAAATTGTACATGTATAAATCACATATATAAATATGTGAGACCTGGATATAAATTGTACATGTATAAATCACATACATGTATATAAACATGTGAGACCTAGATATAAATTGCACATTTATAAATCACAGTGCATTATACAGTATCTTTTTTTAAGTCTCAAATATTGCAACTGAAAACTTTCTATAGACAATATGTAAAACTATACAAAGTAACAGAAACTAAAAGATGAAAGATAGAATTGAAAAAATTATATAACATGTTCAATAAGTTTATTCAAAATGTGTTGGATTCTTATAAATTTGAGCATTTTTTATTTCTTTCATTGAAAAATAACTACCAGTAGTGACAATTAATATGTACAATCATGGTATTCTTACAAAGTAGAGGCGTATAAAATTTCTGACTTGAACTTTACTAGAGCTTATTCCTGCAATACTTACACTGTCATCTCTGACAAGCTTGAGTTTCCTCTGTTGTACTGTTTTCTGTATACGTTTACTATAACTAGCGTTGCCAGCTTGGTTTGTACAACGATTATTGTTGTCGATCAGACAGCAAATCTGATCATGACCATGTCGACTGTCATCCTCTGTACTGAAACCATTCATTGACATTCCTTCTCGACTACAAAATAGAATAACCCATCTTAATCTCAGTGTATATTGTAACACTCTTATGATCACAGCCACCCTGCCTGCTTTATCTATCATGATGTTAAGAATTCCTATGGTAGGGAGGTATTACTATACAATTATGGACTTTTTATGAGGTGAATATGGTGTGATATTTTCTGAATTTGAAAATATTGACCCAGGCGACAGCCGAGGTCAATATTTTCAAATTCAGAAAATATCACACCATATTCACCGAGTGAAAAGTCCACAATTGTTTTATTATATAGTGGACTTAATCAGTATTTATAAAGGTACCTTTTCGAAATGGCTGACATCAACTTTTCTTTGAAAATGTTTCAAGACGTGTTAATATCAGCATTTTCTGTCGCTGAATTATCCTGAACGTAATGGAATTCATTCAATGAGTCAAATGAAGAATATTTCAGAGTCAAAATCCGTAGATAGGCTCAAAATTCAAGAATTTGAGCTCAGCTTCAGAGTCCTTGCTGCTGTTTACGAAATGAGGTTAATGACGTCACAGATATAAATTTCGCGCGTTTTCGATATTTCATGGTAAACCGGAAGCAAGAGTTTTCGCGGTAGTGATATTTAATGAAATCGCCCCTCACAGGTCAATATGATGAGACAATGACTCGTCACGTGACAGTTCTCAGCCAGTGAGAGTGGGAATATAAACAGACTATATAATAATATAAATTATCTTAGCTGGCTAAGCTGCTTTGTGTGTATTTGTTTAAGAAAACAACATAAAAAAAGTCATATCATATCCTGATATTCCAAGAGTCACATTAGCCAATCAAATATGTCACAGAGCCATAAACATGATAAACAAGAGTTACATTAGCCAATCAAATGTGTCACAGAGCCATAAACATGATAAACAAGAGTTACATTAGCCAATCAAATATGTCACAGAGCCATAAACATGATAAACAAGAGTTACATTAGCCAATCAAATGTGTCACAGAGCCATAAACATGATAAACAAGAGTCACGTTAGCCAATCAAATATGTCACAGAGCCATAAACATGATAAACAAGAGTTACATTAGCCAATCAAATGTGTCACAGAGCCATAAACATGATAAACAAGAGTCACATTAGCCAATCAAATATGTCACAGAGCCATAAACATGATAAACAAGAGTTACATTAGCCAATCAAATGTGTCACAGAGCCATAAACATGATAAACAAGAGTCACATTAGCCAATCAAATATGTCACAGAGCCATAAACATGATAAACAAGAGTCACATTAGCCAATCAAATGTGTCACAGAGCCATAAACATGATAAACAAGAGTTACATTAGCCAATCAAATATGTCACAGAGCCATAAACATGATAAACAAGAGTTACATTAGCCAATCAAATATGTCACAGAGCCATAAACATGATAAACAAGAGTTACATTAGCCAATCAAATATGTCACAGAGCCATAAACATGATAAACAAGAGTTACATTAGCCAATCAAATATGTCACAGAGCCATAAACATGATAAACAAGAGTCACATTAGCCAATCAAATATGTCACAGAGCCATAAAAATGATAAACAAGAGTTACATTAGCCAATCAAATGTGTCACTGAGCCAAAAACATGATTAAAAAAGAGTCACATTAGCCAATCAAATATGTCACACAGCCATAAACATGGTAAAGCAGCATGGTGATAATTTTATTGGTTGATGTGACCAAACCAAGGGAGGACCAACAGTGTAAGGATGTCTTCACTACATGTATGAGTTTGCACTAAGTATGCATGTATCTCCACACAAGTTTGGTTGATAAAGGACAGGAAGTAATCAGGAAATTGGGGTGTTCCAATGAAAGGCCGACGTTGGCAACCACCCGATCATTAATATGCATATCTGAGTGACTTAGGCTTGGTAAGCATGATGTACCTTCTTTGAAGATATACATCAAAGACATACATGTACTGACAGGTAATCCTCTATTATGCTAATGAAATACCCAAGTTTCATCGGTTTTAAGCTGTCAATCAAAAATTGATAGGGGTAAAAGGATTAAAACAAATGAATCAGAAAATTTACCTGTCCTTTATATAGTCCCTGTCTGCATTTAACTTTACCTGGTCACCCAGGTTTGAAAAGTGGGTCAGATGCAGCATCAGTACCATGGAATGCAGAAAGCATCCTGAGATGTGTCATCCACAAAAGTTTAATTGATCTAAAACTTGTAATAGGCTGGGAATGGAGGTGTCCAATTTTACTGAACCTAATCACTCAAGTGTAAAATATGGGTCAGATGCAGTATCTCAGTATCTGTACCCTGCATTGCATTAAGCGTCCTCAGATGCATCATCCACACAAGTTTTGTTAATCTAGTACTTTTATTTGGCTAGGAATGGAGGTGTCCAATTTTACTATTGAAAAACTTACCTGCTTGGTCTATCAGGATGTTGGGGATTTCTCTGTTTTGGTCTGTGCAACCAAAGATGGGTTCTTTTTCTACGTTTTCTGTTGGCAGCGGACTGTCAAGAGAAGGAAATTTGTGCTATTTTCCTTAGATACACCAGCAAGACACATTGATCATTACCTAAACACATATCTTTAGAACATCAAGTTGAAATTTTCTTCAACCTGAAAAATCTGTTGAGGTAAAACATCCAAATATGCAGTTCTTTGGTACATGTATAACCTAGCTACAGGTACTGTATGATTATAATTTAGACAAGCACACTTATGTACATTGCAACATCAAATCTTTCTACTTAAATGAACAGGACATAATGACTGTATATGTATATTGGTAACATAACCTTACGTCGTATTGCTCTGTCTCCGCCCTTTCTCGGAGTGTTGCTTCCACTACCTGACACAGGGATGGTAGAGCCGAGTAGCTATGTAGGCCCCCTCTTTGCATCAGAATTCACCATGCATCTACAAAACAGATAGAATGCAATATTACCAATAACCATGATCATATTTCACAGTATTCACTTCTAAGAAGTTAGAAATATTTTATTTTGTTATACCCTTGTCAGTATCTCTATATAAAATCTCCATAAGAAAAATGCCTATAAATTTGTATATTTGACCAAGCAGTCAATATTTACATCAATATTGGCCCTAGGGCAATATTTAAAAACATAGGTAATCACAGATTACGAAGCTCACCTCGTGTCAGCAAAATTCAATTCAAACATATTTCTTAGTACATGTATATTGGCTTTTAAAGGCAAAACCACTCAAGCAGAAAAAGTAGGTCAAGGTCATTTTATGAAAGTTTGATCAAAGATACATCAAATATGCAAGTTTGGTACATGTAGCAGTTATACTTTGCTCAATATTGGCTTTATAGAGCAAAATCACTCAAGCGGAAAAAGTAGGTCAAAGTCATTTTATGAAAGTTTGATCAAAGATACATCCAATATGCAAGTTTGGTACATGTAGCACTTATACTCTGATGTAAGGTATAACAATATACAATTATTGGCTGGGAATGAGGGCAATATATGATTTGTTGGACCTTCAGACAAAAAATAGCCCTCTGCCTTTGGCCTCGGGCAATATTTTATCTTCAGGTCCAACAAATCATATATTGCCCTCATTCCCAGTTAATAATTGTATAATATGTAGGATGACATAATACTTTAAACATAGGTAATCACAGATTACGAAGCTCACCTCGTGGCAGCAAAATTCAATTCAAACATATTTCTAAATACATGTATATTGGCTTTTAAAGGCAAAATCATTTAAGCGGAAAAAGTAGGTCAATTTCATTTTATGAAAGTTTGATCAAAGATACATCCAATATGCAAGTTTGGAACATCTAGCACTTATACTTTGCTCAATATTGGCTTTTAAAGGCAAAATCACTCAAGCAGAAAAAGTAGGTCAAGGTCATTTTATGAAAGTTTGATCAAAGATACATCCAATATGCAAGTTTGGTACATGTAGCACTTATACTCTGCTCAATATTGGCTTTTAAAAGCGAAATCACTCAAGTGGAAAAAGTAGGTCAGATGCTGCATCCGATGCATGGGTCCATCTCAGCATCCAAAGACGAATCACTTGTGCAAGTTTGGTTACTGTAGCATTAGTACTTTGTCAGATACTGAGCTACTCCAAACTTCTTATCCAAATCACTCAAGCAGAAAATGTAGGTCAGATGCTGCATCCGATGCATGGGTTCACCTAAGCATCCAAAGATGAATCACTTGTGCAAGTTTGGTTACTGTAGCGTTAGTACTGTCAGATACTGAGCTACCCCAAACTTCTTAACCAAGTCACTCAAGCAGAAAATGTAGGTCAGATGCTGCATCCAATGCATGGGTTCACCTCAGCATCCAAAGATGAATCACTTGTGCAAGTTTGGTTACTGTAGCATCAGTACTTTGTCAGATACTGAGCTACCCCAAACTTCTTAACCAAGTCACTCAAGCGGAAAATGTAGGTCAGATGCTGCATCCAATGCATGGGTTCACCTCAGCATCCAAAGATGAATCACTTGTGCAAGTTTGGTTACTGTAGCATTTGTACTTTGTCAGATACTGAGCTACCCAAACTTCTTAACAGGACGCGGACGCGGACACGGACTCGGACGCGTGGGGTTATAGCATAAGCTCACTCAACTTCGTCGAGGTGAGCTAAAAATATTGACCGATAAACGGTACATCGTTTGTGACGTCACGTCATTGATGATGCTATTAGCTCTATCTATTTTTTTCCACGCTCTTTCTCTTATAGAAGAAAATGAACGTAAACATGCCGGGCTAATCGGTTCGTTGCTGCAGTATTGATGTAAGGTATAACAATATACAATTATTGGCTGGGAATGAGGGCAATATATGATTTGTTGGACCTTCAGACAAAATATAGCCCTCTGCCTTTGGCCTTGGGCAATATTTTATCTTCAGGTCCAACAAATCATATATTGCCCTCATTCCCATTTAATAATTGTATAATATGTAGGATGACATAATACTTTAAACATAGGTAATCACAGATTACGAAGCTCACCTCATGGCAGCAAAATTCAATTCAAACATATTTCTAAATACATGTATATTGGCTTTTAAAGGCAAAATCATTCAAGCGGAAAAAGTAGGTCAATTTCATTTTATGAAAGTTTGATCAAAGATACATCCAATATGCAAGTTTGGTACATGAATCACTTATACTTTGCTCAATATTGGCTTTGAAAGGCAAAATTACTCAAGCGGAAAAAGTAGGTCAAGGTCATTTTATGAAAGAATGATCAAAGATACATCCAATATGTAAGTTTGGTACATGTAGCACTTATTCTTTCCTCAATATAGGCTTTTAAAGGCAAAATCACTCAAGCAGAAAAAGTAGGTCAAGGCCATTTTATGAAAGTTTGATCAAAAATAAATCATATATGCAAGTTTGGTACATGTAGCACTTATACTTTGCTCAATATTGGCTTTTAAAGGCAAATCACTCAAGCGGAAAAAGTAGGTCAAGGTCATTACATGAAAGCTTGATCAATGATACATCCAATATGCAAGTTTGGTACATGTAGCACTTATACTTTGCTCAATAATGGCTTTCAAAGGCGAAATCACTCAAGCGGAAAAAGTAGGTCAAGGTCATTTTATGAAAGTTTGATCAAAGATACATCCAATATGCAAGTTTGGTACATGTAGCACTTATACTTTGCTCAATATTGGCTTTTAAAAGCAAAATCACTCAAGTGGAAAAAGTAGGTCAGATGCTGCATCCGATGCATGGATCCATCATGGCATCCAAAGATAAATCACTTGTGCAAGTTTGGTTACTGTAGCATTACTACTTGGTCAGATACTGAGCTACCCCAAACTTCTTAACCAAGTCACTCAAGCGGAAAATGTAGGTCAGATACTGCATCTGATGCATGGGTTCACCTCAGCATCCTAAGATGAATCACTTGTGCAAGTTTGGTTAATGTAGCATCAGTACTTTGTCAGATACTGAGCTACCCCAAACTTCTTAACCAAGTCACTCAAGCGGAAAATGTAGGTCAGATGCAGCATCCAATGCATGGGTTCACCTCAGCATCCAAAGATGAATCACTTGTGCAAGTTTTGTTACTGTAGCATCAGTACTTTGTCAGATACTGAGCTACCCCAAACTTCTTAACCAAGTCACTCAAGCAGAAAATGTTGGTCAGATGCTGCATACGATGCATGGGTTCACCTCAGCATCCAAAGATGAATCACTTGTGCAAGTTTGGTTACTGTAGCATCAGTACTTTGTCAGATACTGAGCTACCCCAAACTTCTTAACCAAGCCACTCAAGTGGAAAATGTAGGTCAGATGCAGCATCCAATGCATGGGTTCACCTCAGCATCCAAAGATGAATCACTTGTGCAAGTTTTGTTACTGTAGCATCAATACTTTGCCAAATACTGAGCTACCCAAACTTCTTAACCGGACGGGGATGCGGACGCGCGGGGGTATAGCATAAGCTCACTCAACTTCGTCGAGGTCAGCTAAACATAGGTAATCACAGATTACGAAGCTCACCTCGTGACAGCAAAATTCAATTCAAACATATTTCTTAGTACATGTATATTGGCTTTTAAAGGCAAAACCACTCAAGCAGAAAAAGTAGGTCAAGGTCAATTTATGAAAGTTTGATCAAAGATACATCCAATATGCAAGTTTGGTACATGTAGCAGTTATACTTTGCTCAATATTGGCTTTATAGAGCAAAATCACTCAAGCGGAAAAAGTAGGTCAAGGTCATTTTATGAAAGATTGATCAAAGATACATCCAATATGCAAGTTTGGTACATGTATCACTTATACTTTGCTCAATATTGGCTTTTAAAGGCAAAATCACTCAAGCGGAAAAAGTAGGTTGAGGTCATTTTATGAAAGTTTGATCAAAGATACATCTAATATGCAAGTTTGGTACATGTAGCAGTTATACTTTGCTCAATATTGGCTTTATAGAGCAAAATCACTCAAGCGGAAAAAGTAGGTCAAGGTCATTTTATGAAAGATTGATCAAAGATACATCCAATATGAAAGTTTGGTACATGTATCACTTATACTTTGCTCAATATTGGCTTTTAAAGGCAAAATCACTCAAGCGGAAAAAGTAGGTCGAGGTCATTTTATGAAAGTTTGATCAAAGATACATCTAATATGCAAGTTTGGAATATCTAGCACTTATACTTTGCTCAATTTTGGCTTTTAAAGGCAAAATCACTCAAGCGGAAAAAGTAGGTCAAGGTCATTTTATGAAAGTTTGATCAAAGATACATCCAATATGCAAATTTGGTACATGTAGCACTTATACTTTGCTCAATATTGCCTTTTAAAAGCGAAATTACTCAAGTGGAAAAAGTAGGTCAGATGCTGCATCCGATGCATAGGTCCATCTTGGCATCCAAAGATGAATCACTTGTGCAAGTTTGGTTACTGTAGCATCAGTACTTTGTCAGATACTGAGCTACCCCAAACTTCTTAACCAAGTCACTCAAGCGGAAAATGTAGGTCAGATGCTGCATCTGATGCATGGGTTCACCTCAGCATCCAAAGATGAATCACTTGTGCAAGTTTGGTTACTGTAGCATTAGTACTTTGTCAGATACTGAGCTACCCCAAACTTCTTAACCAAGTCACTCAAGCGGAAAATGTAGGTCAGATGCTGCATACGATGCATGGGTTCACCTCAGCATCCAAAGATGAATCACTTGTGCCAGTTTGGTTACTGTAGCATTAGTACTTTGTCAGATACTGAGCTACCCCAAACTTCTTAACCAAGTCACTCATGCGGAAAATGTAGGTCAGATGCTGCATCTGATGCATGGGTTTACCTCAACATCCAAAGATGAATCACTTGTGCCAGTTTGGTTACTGTAGCATTAGTACTTTGTCAGATACTGAGCTACCCCAAACTTCTTAACCAAGTCACTCAAGCGGAAAATGTAGGTCAGATGCTGCATCTGATGCATGGGTTCACCTCAGCATCCAAAGATGAATCACTTGTGCAAGTCTGGTTACTGTAGCATTAGTACTTTGTCAGATACTGAGCTACCCCAAACTTCTTAACCAAGTCACTCAAGCGGAAAATGTAGGTCAGATGCTGCATACGATGCATGGGTTCACCTCAGCATCCAAAGATGAATCACTTGTGCCAGTTTGGTTACTGTAGCATTAGTACTTTGTCAGATACTGAGCTACCCCAAACTTCTTAACCAAGTCACTAAAGCGGAAAATGTAGGTCAGATGCTGCATCTGATGCATGGGTTCACCTCAGCATCCAAAGATGAATCACTTGTGCAAGTTTGGTTACTGTAGCATTAGTACTTTGTCAGATACTGAGCTACCCCAAACTTCTTAACCGGACGCGGACGCGGACGCGGACGCGGACGCGTGGGGTTATAGCGTAAGCTCACTCAACTTCGTCGAGGTGAGCTAAAAATGTGTCAGCCAATAAGAGCCCTGGGAGGCCATATTTGTGAAACGATCGGCACGAAAAACACAAACTTGGTAGAGGACCTTGAGTACTTGCTTCCTGTAAGGTTTCATGAAATTCTATGAAGCGGTTGCAGAGATGTTGAAAATATGTCAGCCAATCAGAGCCCTCGGCGGCCATATTTGTTGACCGATCAGCACGAAAAACACAAACTTGGTAGAGGACCTTGAGTACTTGCTTCCTGTCAGGCTTTATGAAATTCTGTGCAGCAGTTGCAGAGGAGAAGTCAACTAGAAGTCTCTGACGAGACTGAAGCTCTCCTGGTTGTTTAGTAAAATACATAACTAAATGACACAACTATTTTCTAAGACCCAAGGGTGAGGGGCTAAAAAAGTATATCAGAACATTAAGCGTAAGTCTGAACATAATGCAAAAATCTTTTTATCAGTCATACTTTCTAAGTAATAGTGTTTAGAAGATTACATAGAGTTGTATACATTGTACTAGAAAATGACCACATCCATTTTCCAAGAACCTGGAGGTCAGGGGCTAAAACTAATTATCAATTGAATAAATTGGATCAATTGGATAATCAAACCGCATACCCTTTATATATGTATTATGCAAAAAGAATTTATACTCTATCAATTATGCACTCTGAGAATTGGTTTTCACAAGAATGCATAATATATATATAAAGGAGAAAATGACCACACCCATTTTCCAAAACCCTTGGGGTTTGAATCTCACACAAAACATTAGGTACATGTATACAACTAGACCATAGACCCATCATGTTGCAAAAAGAATTGACTTTGTATCCTTTATACTTTCTGAGAAAAGATGATCACAAAATTGCAGTAAGTTATACATATAGGAGAAAATGACCACATCCATTTTCTAAGACCCTGGGGGTCGGGGTCTCAGATGAAATATCAGGTGCACAACTAGATCATAAACCTTTTATATTGCAAAAAGAATTAACTTTCTATCATTTATACATTCTGAGAAATGGTGTCCACAAGATTACAGAGTTATATAGGAGAAAATGACCACACACCCTTTCTAAGACCCTGGGGTCAGGGGCTCAAACAAAATATCTTGTGTACAGCCTGATCATAGATCTATAATATATCAAAAAGAATGAACTTTCTATTATTTATACTTTCTGAGAAATTGTGACCACAAAGATTACATTGAGGTACATGTATATACATGTATAAAGAAGAAAAATACCACACCCAAATGTCTAAGACCCTGGGATAAGAGGCTCAAACAAAACTTCAGGTGCACAACTAGCTCACAGACCTTGAACATTGCAAAAAGAATTAACTTTCTATCATTTACACTATCTGAGAAATGGTGACCACAAGATTACATAGGGTTATATAAGAGGAAATGACCACACCCATTTTCTTAGACCCTGGGGGTCAGGTGCTCTAACAAAATATATTGTGCTCAACTCAATCATAGACATATAAGATATAATATAGCAAAAAGAATTAACTTTCTATTATTCATTTTCTGAGAAATGGTGACTTCAAGATTACATTGAGGTCTGTAGGAGATAATGACCACACCTATTTCCCTAGCCCCAGGGGTCAGGAGCTTAGATGAAATATCAGGTGCACTCCTAGATCATAGACCTTTAATATTGCAAAAAGAATTAACTTTCTATCATTTATACTTTCTGAGAAATGGTGACCACAAGATCACATAGAGTTATATAGGAGAAAATGGCCACACCCGTTTCCTAAGACCCCAGGGGTCAGATGAAAGATCAGGTGCACAACTAGATCATAGACCTTTAATATTACAAAAAGAATTAACTTTCTATCAGTTATACTTTCTGAGAAATAATGACCACAAGATTGAATAGAGTTATATTGGAGAAAATGACCACACCCATTTCCTAAGACCCCAGGGGTCAGGAGCTCAGATGAAATATCAGGTGCACAACTAGATCATAGACCTTTAGTATTGCAAAAAGAATTAACTTTCTATCATTTATACTTTCTGAGAAATGGTGACCACAAGATTACATAGAGTTATATAGGAGAAAATGACCACACCCATTTTCTAAGACCCTGGGGGACAGGGGCTCAAACAAAATATCAAGTGCACAACTAGATCATAGACCAATCATGTTGCAAAAAGAATGAACTTTCCATCACCAACAGTTTCAGAGGACTGGAAACCACAAGAAATGTTTAACGGAGTGGGACAGACGGATGGACGGACGCCGGACACAGGGCAATCGCATAAGCTCGACTGATCATAGACCAGTGGAGCTAAAAACGTGTCAGCCAAACAGAGCCATATTTGTGAAATGATCAACACCAAAAAACACAAACTAGGTAGAGGACCATGAGTACTTGCTTCCTGTGAGGTTTTATAAAATTCTGTGCAGCAGTTGCAGAGGAGATGTCAAAAATGTGTCAGCCAATCAGAGCCCTCGGCGGCCATATTTGTTGACCAATCGGTACGAAAAACACAAACTTGGTTGAGGACCTTGAGTTCTTGCTTCCTGTAAGGTTTCATGAAAATCTGTGCAGCGATTTCAGAGAAGTCGAAAATGACAGACGACGGACGACAGACGACGGACAACAGACGACGGACGCGATGACAATAGCTCACTTGAGCTTCGCTAAGTTGAGAAAAACATAGGGTAATCAAAGATTACATAGCTCGCCTATACAGGTTTTTGTCAGAAACCAGGTTAAAGATTTTGAAAAATAGGTCAAAGTCCAAGGTCAAGGTCACTAGGTCAAAGGTCATGGTCTCAAATGAAAGGTCTTGTCACAAGGTATCTACATGTGAAATATCAAAGCCCTACCCCTTATAGTTCAAGAGATATAGCCCAGGTTAAAGTTTTGTCTACGGACGACAACGATGAAAACGACAACAACGCCGAGGGTATGGCATTAGCTCTCCGGACTTTTTCGTCCCGGCGAGCTAAAAAGGGGTAGAGTTCATAAATTTAATATTTCTCATATTTTTTTTCTCTAAGATTTTTATGATCTTCCATCAAGGCATAACATCGCATGATGTCATAAAGAGATAAAATGATGCCATAGTACAATGTTTCTAGAGCTACGTAAGTCAAGAGACGTGGTGCAGTAGACATAGTGAATGAAATCAAGTATGTAACCTCTTATTCAATGATATGAGGTTCAAGGGAGGTTAAAAGTGCCATGTTGTGGTATATACTTACTGAATAATCAAGTACATCATAATACATGACCACTGAAGTAGGGAGCTTATTCCATCTATCAACAATTCTTTGGGAGAAACTGAATTTTCTGACATTTGTCCGACAATAGTTCTTTGTTAGTTTAAAGGGGTAGGGCCACGAGACCCCTAAATCGGCCCTCGATTTTTCTCTAGAAATAAATTTCATGGGGAATACAATGTGTAGTTGATATCTCTCGTGAAAATACACGAATGTTCACCGCTTTTAATATATAGAAAAATATCACCAAACATAGTGCCATTTAACTGTAATGATGTCATGAAGTGACGTCACTTTGACGTTATTGACAAAATATGGCGAAAATTGCTTGGAATTTTGTCTTTTGCAGAAGGATTCAATGTGGCCGCATGCGTTAACTGAGATAAAACGTTTATGACAAAAGAATATAATGATAATCTTTCACATATAATTTTTTCATCTCAGTTAATGCATGCCCCCCCCCCCCCCCCCCCAGTGCCCAAAGAAGGGGCACTTATGACATTATTTTGGAAGCATCAAACTACTGTTTCCGAACTAAATCTATTAAATTAGTCAGAAATATCCCCAAAACATCCCTAGAAACCACCAATTTGAATAAATTTTCCAAAGTTTTCTCAGGGAAAGATGACAAGGTCAGTATCTATTAGATGCATTGCTGCCATGTCCATCGTCTTGCTGTACGTGGACGTACATGTTTCGGAAACAGCCTACCTACATTGAATCATGTCGATAAATGGGTAATAAGAGTTCTATGCAAGGCATAAAACACAAATTTCTTTACCAAATCTTCGATATGACCTTCTATAAAATTGACATTTTTTTTTACTTTTTTAAGGTCGTAATTTAAAATTGAGGTCATGATCAATCTTTTTTAAATGAACAATTAAAATTGTTTGGGCCAGATTTGGACCGGCTACCTCTAAGAATTTTGAAAAGAGTCAAAAATGAATGTTTTTCTAAATTTTTAGAATCGAATTGCCAATAAATAATTACAGTAACCTTTCTATCTGGACGCTGCAGAGAGTGGGACACCCAAGATCTCTTGGAAATTTATCATTTCTTTACCTAACAAAAATAAAAAACAAGCGCGGATCTAGAGTGATGGTTAGAGGGGTCAGGTCTCGCCTGGAATTTGCTAAAAAAAAAAATGCCGTTTTTCCCCCTAGTTTTAAGTGAATTTACTGCTGGACACCCTCATCATGCTCATGGGCTATTGACCTCTCTGTCCTTTCAAAACTTCTTGATCTGCCCATTTCCTTAGGAAATCCTGAACATGTTGACTTCTGCAAGCTGTGCAAAAACAATACAGCACCAGAAAATTTGTACAGGGACTTTGGGAGTTCGGGGTCGCCTGTTTTGGGAGTTCCGGGTCGCACAAAACTGTTAGCAATTTTGAAATGAGAACTAATTTTTGTAATTAGTGATTATTTCATTATTCAATATTGATAGTTTTCTTATTAGAAAAATACCAAATGTTATTTTCCATATTAAATAAGTGAAAATTAAGGTTTGATTCGGAATACACAAGCTGACCCAGAACTCCCAAAAAGCCTGTATAATACAAGGCAGTGGCTCTGGATACAAATGTTCGTATCTTTAGACCTATGTCTCGGCGTACGAACATGTTTCTGATTTAGTGTTGGGCAATCGGAAACTAAATCATAATCGATAATCGGAAATAATCGGAAGGGCATAATCGATTATAAATCAATTATAATCGGAAAATTCGAAATCCATAATTAACTAAAATTAGTATCAGCTCGTTAAATGTTACTGTTCTACAATTATACTTTGTGTATATCATCTCAAATATTTACATTGACTCTACACTGCCATCCATAAATAACTATATAAACAAGGAAATCATTTTAAATTCTTTATAAGTGTATCCTAATTTTTCAATCCTGAACTTGAAAGAATCATAATAATTGGCTTCACATAATTCAGAATTATGAATTGTGGTAACAAAAATGTAAAAAGAAACTTTTCTCATCTGCACAATTTTTTTTTCCAAAAATTGTCATTTTTATATAAAAAAGTTTAAAAATTCAAAAACTTCAAATATTTGGGTCAAGTTTGTTACAAATGATTTCTACAAGGTTGGATGGCAGTGTATAAGGTTATGAGCATCACTGATGAGACAAATCAACGTTCATATGCCATGATATCCCCCCCCCCCCCTGAAAAAAACAAAACAAAAAGCTACACTGAAGAAATTTCCATTTTTATGTATCATATATTTATGAATATTAGATATACAGTCAGAGGAAATTCGATGTACTAGAGAGCTAATTTACCAATTAACGCTAGACAGTAATGTTACAAGCTTACCAGACAACTTAAGACTCAGTCACAATATCTAATACCATTTATATCTTCTATTGACAAGCTTATTTGTAAAATACGACGTATGCAAGAGCAAAACTAGCTTGCTGGGTCCCAAATGGCGGATCCGCTTGTGTTTTGAGCACCGAAGGTTAAAGGTCAATGAATAATTTAATCCATATATGGATTAAGGCCACGCCTTTTCACCTTTGAACCAAAACATTTCTGTGGCGCCTTCTAGTTTTGAAATCCTAAAAATGAATTAAGAGCGACATTATTGCTAGTCTTCTGAAATTTTAGTTGTGATTCAGCCAAATTTTCGTTAAGAGAAAATTTTTAACCGTTAAAAATGAAAATAATGCTTAATTCCTTTGTTCTTCAATCAGTCGGCATGACGATCAAATAGCCTTATCGATACAGCCGATTAATCACGTGTATCTTATTTGCATATACGTCACGTCAAGTCTATTGATTTGATTGGATGACATTTGCGGTTAATCTGAACTCGGACCAATCAAAACTGTTTATCATACGCATACCATCTACTGTAGTGCGGGATAAGTAGCGTGGGTCTAAGTGGAAGGAGAAAGCTAGCGGAGGGTACTGGTAAGTTTGAGCTTATATTCCTTTGTTCTTTCAAAATTTTACATGAGAAACAATTTTCTGCAAGAGAGAAAGGATTGAACTTTTGATTGCAACTTTTTGCCAGGCTGTCATGTTGTATCTTGATAATGCTATGAGCTTGAAAAATACGAACTTTGCATAGGAAATCTGCAGCCATTTTCGCCATATTGTATTGCGGTCTACGGGAAAATGATCGATATTGCTTCACCATTTTCTGAAAAACGGTATGGTGTTTGATCAAATTGGGAGTTTTAAGATAGGGTTTGGACTTTATTCTCTTAATGTTGAATGTATCATCTAAGTGCGTGTTTATTTAATTCATGAAATTGATGTCCAAACGGAGGCACCCCAGTCGCCAATACGCCATAGTCTAGCCATAGTGGTGATTCTCAACACTAGGTCTATGAATGCCTTTGCCTGCTATACAAACCCTATATCATACAGTACTACATGGGTGATACTAAACCATGGTAGAAACTATACGGAATCTGAAATTTATGTTTATTTTCATAAATGATACGAAAGATAGGTGATTTTTAGGGGCACTTTCATTCATGGGGTGTAAATTTGACATTGCGAAGGTGAGATTTAGGTCGTTCTTTGTCGGCGGTCGGCGAACCGCCATGTCTGAATATTCAACATAGGAATACATAGGGAAAGCCGTGGTCCTATAGCCTACTATAGGGTTTGCATGGACATAATTTCGGACCAACTAAAGTTCTCGATTGAGTTAAAATTTTAATTTTAGAATTATTTGAATGTTCTTTGTTCTTTTTGGCGCCGGTTTGAACCAGTTGACGCGAGATGGCGTCACTTATTCATGAATGAAAAAAAGTAAGAAAGTAGTCATTCCAAGACCATGGATTAGTGGTCTTTAGACATATCATTCCTTCATACCTAGATATTGATCTTGATATTTCATATTTTGCTAATGTTATGATTATTGAGATATTTAATATTTTGAAAATAATTCTTTACCTTTTTAATTTAGATTTTATCATATAAATTATAAAAAAAAATTGTGTATTCATAAAAAACATGAGAAAGGCAGAATCATTATTATTTCATATTTTGCTGATGTTATGATTATTAAAATATTTAATATTTTGAAAATAATTCTTTATCTTATTCATTTAGATTTTATCATATGAATTATAATAGATTTTGTGTATTCATAAAAAACAACAGAAAACATGAGAAAGGCAGAATCAAACAAATGCTAACTAAGATGTTTCATTCCTATCAACCTTTCAATAAGAAAAAAATAATTGTGAATTCTAAACAGACTGACTTAATTGTTTTCATAAATATTAAACAAAAAATAAAATGAAACATTATAATTAAAAGGAAAAAAAATATATATTTGGTAACTTTTTTTATTCAGAATCAGAACATTTTAAGATAATAAAAAAATGAAGGCTGAATGTCTTCATTTTAGTTATATCATGTTAATAAATTTATTTCTTTGGAAACTGAAAAGGGAAATGGGGGAGGGGGGGGTTAGATTTCTATTTATAGATTATGGTTTGATTTAAAAATATATTTGTTCTTTGCATACATGTTAGGTGCAACATTTAAATTACAGTTTCATTATTTAACTAGATATGGATAATAGAGTATCATGTAGGACAGACCACCTGCTGCAAGCATTTTGTGAAGGGTTGGGTTGAACAGAGAACAAAAATTGCAATGATTTGAGTCTTAAGGGATTTTATAACAAAGCGGGTGTATCATATTCATAGATCCATTTATAAACAAAAATTCTACATGTACTTAATTTCAGAGAAATGGATATAAAAATAAAAGTTATTTTGAGGTAAAGTGTTGATAAATATGAAATTTCTCCAATTTGTTTTGATATAGATTATATAACTTTCATCTACAGGTAAATACAAAATCAAAAGTCAAGATGCCGAAAAAAGATGGAAAACCAAGGGGTCGTATGTCTTCATATGCATTCTTTGTACAGACGTGCAGAGAGGAACACAAGAAAAAACATCCTGGTGAAACTGTAGTTTTTGCTGAATTTACAAAGAAATGTGCTTCCAAATGGAAGGTAATATGAATAAATATCGAGGTTATAATGCAGTTATACATGTATTATATGTTATAATGTTTACCAAAGTACTGACAGTGCACTGTGCATTCAGTTGACTGATTAAAAACTCTTGAAATATTGAAAAAAAGTGATACATATCTACCATGTACCGTATATGTAATTGAGGTCATATAACTCAAATTCAGATATAAAACACAGGTAATCACAGATTACGAAGCTCACCTCGTGGCAGCAAAATTCATTTCAAACATATTTCTAAATACATGTATATTGGCTTTTAAAGGCAAAATCATTCAAGTGGAAAAAGTAGGTCAAGGTCATTTTATGAAAGTTTGATCAAAGATACATCCAATATGCTAGTTTGGTACATGTAGCACCTATACTTTGCTCAATATTGGCTTTAAAAGGCAAATTCACTCAAGCGGAAAAAGTAGGTCAAGGTCATTTTATGAAAGTTTGATCAAAGATACATCCAATATGCTAGTTTGGTACATGTAGCACCTATACTTTGCTCAATATTGGCTTTAAAAGGCAAATTCACTCAAGCGGAAAAAGTAGGTCAAGGTCATTTTATGAAAGTTTGATCAAAGATACATCCAATATGCTAGTTTGGTACATGTAGCACCTATACTTTGCTCAATATTGGCTTTAAAAGGCAAATTCACTCAAGCGGAAAAAGTAGGTCAAGGTCATTTTATGAAAGTTTGATCAAAGATACATCCAATATGCAAGTTTGGTACATGTAGCACTTATACTTTGCTCAATATTGGCTTTTTAAGGCAAAATCACTCAAGCAGAAAAAGTAGGTCAAGGTCATTTTATGAAAGTTTGATCAAAGATACATCCAATATGCAAGTTTGGTACATGTAGCACTTATACTTTGCTCAATATTGGCTTTTTAAGACAAAATCACTCAAGCGGAAAAAGTAGGTAAACGTCATTTTATGAAAGTTTGATCAAAGATACATCCAATATGCAAGTTTGGTACATGTAGCACTTATACTTTGCTCTATATTAGCTTTAAAAGCAAAATCACTCAAGTGGAAAAAGTAGGTCAGATGCTGCATCCGATGCATGGATCCATCTCGGCATCCCTACATGAATCACTTGTGCAAGTTTTGTTACTGTAGCATCAGTACTTTGTCAGATACTGAGCTACCCCAAACTTCTTAACTAAGCCACTCTGAGCTACCCCAAACTTTTTTAACCAAGTCACTCAAGCAGAAAATGTAGGTCAGATGCAGCATCCAATGCATGGGTTCACCTCGGCATCCAAAGATGAATCACTTGAGCAAGTTTCTTTATTGTAGCATCAGTACTTTGCCAAATACTGAGCTACCCCAAACTTCTTAAAAGGACGCGGACACGCGGGGGTATAGCATAAGCTCACTCAACTTAGTTGAGATGAGCTAAAAATGAAATGAAAAAAAAAATTGACAATTTTTCAGTGAAGTTGATAGTTTAGAGACTGTGATTTTCAGCCTCAGAATATGTATTTGTTAGAATTTTGTATTTAACTACATGTCTTTACATTTGTCGTCAGACATCATCATTCTGAGTTAGCAATGATAAATTAATCTTGAATTAGTGGCTTACCTGAAAGTTTTCTCTATTAACAGGACATGACTCCAAAGGAAAAGAGGAGATTTGAAGAAATGGCAGAAAAAGATAAGCAGCGATATGAGAATGAGATGGCCATGTATTCTCCTGGACCTGGGGGATCAACTTCAAGGAAAGGAAAACGTACAAAGGATCCAAATGCTCCAAAGAGAGCTCTGTAAGTGATCTCTAGGAGAGTGTACTCTTACAAACTTTGAATGTCATTGTTGCAAACAATGTATTTCTGTATTTGAGGCATGCATTGCACATGTACCTTGAGGCACAATTATTGTTTAAACAGCTCGATCAACTACTTTTTATAAAGGAAAAAACTCAAAATGCGAAATCAACTCAATCATTGATTTCAATTTTCGTCTACATGTACCGATACAATGTACTACTTCTTCTATCCTGTACTTCAAAAACAAGAAACGGACGACTGATTGCAATTTTCGTCTACATGTACGGGTACAATGTACTTCTTCTATCCTGTACTTCAAAAACAAGAAACCGACGACCAATAAATGAATTTCAAGAAAATACTTGCGATAAATCTCAGGAATTTTTGTAACTTTCAAAGTCTAATATTTATTTCATACTCCATTAAAATTCAAATTTTATTTCACATTTTGAGGAAATTCAGTTATTACATAAAGATTATTTCAACTTATTGAAATTTTTATTTGTATGGCTTAGATATGATTGATTGAAAGTTAGGAAAAATCCTATGTTTTTTCGTATGAATTTTTGTGAAATTGGCTGCTGTATTTGTATTTCATCTGTATATTATGAAAGATCCAAGTAAGTGTTTAAATTACATATTGAACAGAGAAGTTCAAACTGCTTATTGACGATTTTCACATTAACGCATGCTAGATACTCCAAGACCTGACATCACAACATTTAACCTTAGTTCTTGATGTGACGTTGAAAAGGAAAGAAAATAACGTCAAATGTGATGTCGATTCTTCGAGTGTCTAAAGTGCAAGACTAGCGTTAATACGAAAATGGGTTATTTAAAGGGAATTTGGGTAGCAACAAGCAAAACAGTGTAGTTATTCAATTTGATAATTTTAAAATATACATTTCAGATCTGCGTTCTTCTTCTTCTGTGCTGATGAGCGACCTAACATTAGGAAAGAGAATCCTGCATTCAGTGTAGCTGACGTAGCAAAGAAGTTAGGGAAAATGTGGGAGGTCTGTCCCAACAAACCAAAGTATGAGGCCCAAGCTGCAGCAGATAAGAAAAGATATGAAGCAGTAAGTAGTTTTAACGAAAATTTCTCTCGAGTACCTTCCTTGATAGAATAAATTCAGTAAGATTGGTTATCTTGATCAAATTTCCTGTGAGGTATCAGTGTAACGAATATTTGAATGCACTCTGTCAAAATTCAGTCGAGTAAGTTACATGTATCTCAAAGCATTTGTGATATGTTACCAGGATTAGCACATTTTTCTCTCGAAAGAAACTTTATAAGAGAGAGATGGATTTGAATCACTAGCCAAAAGATAAAATTTTTTAGACAGTATCAACTAACAAACTTAAAGAGAAATTTCTGGTAGCCCTTGTTTAATTCAGTGCCAATTAAATCTTAAACATGTTTAAGAAATAAAAAATGACAAGCCGGGCTCTATTGTCTCATAATGCCCGAGCGTCCTCAGCCAATCACATTTATTACCGAGCCGCGTTAGGTGATAAATGTGATTGGCTGAGGACGCTCGGGCATTATGAGACAATAGAGACGCGGCTCAGTAATAAATGTGATTGGCTGAGGACGCTCAGGCATTATGAGACAATAGAGCCCAGCTTGTCATTTTTTATTTCTAATTTAATGATGACCAATTGATTCTTGGTAAAAAACAGTTCCTGCCGGTTTATCTGCTTTCAGAAAATGGGTAGGCGTGGCTTATCGCTATAGGGCCTATATTGGAGAACAGAGCCCGCTCGCGTCTGTTGTCTTAATGGGGAGAAAGAATAAAGTCATATTAGAATATAGATTACAAAGGGTATGATAGAATTTCTTTTATATGTCTGTCATTTTCACAAAATGTACAGGTACATGTACGTTATATCTTTTAGCAAATGGCTGCATACAAAGCAGGTGGTGCAAGTGCAGTGCAACAAATGGCGGCATCTCCTAAGAAACAGAGAGTAGTACAAGAAGAAGATGATGATGATGATGAAGAGGATGATGATGAAGAAGATGACGATGATGATGATGAGTGAAGATACCATTAATATAACAACTGGCATTTGGACTGAGCAAATCTCCGCCTTTTGACTTCCAGTTGACGTGGGACTCTGTGGTCTCAGCAGTTTTACCCAAGTTCAAATCCATTGATTGTGTACATACATGTAGCTATCTATGTTCACCACTGAACAAATTTTATCAAATGGTTTTAATGAACAGTGTTAGAATTCATCCATTTAAATCGTTTTATCTCATTTATGTTTGCATTCAGAATCTTCATCTCTCTGTTAGAACATAAAAGGGTAATTCAATATTCGAAAAGAAGAGCTCAGCATTCTTATAATAATAACATGTTAAATTTGTGCATTGATTCTTTATCTTTTCATGAATCATTTGAAATCATGACATATATCATGCATGGTATTAGGAAATGGCTTGCATAATTTTAAGTAGTGCTTTATCTTTAAAAATATGTACTATGAGCACAAGCTTTCATGTCCTCATTAAAGAAGCAGTTTGGCTGTTTTAAACAGTGTAAACATTTAAAAAACTCATTGTCGAAAAATTCATAAGACTTGTATAAAATTGTTGTATTTTTCCTTTTTTTGTAAAATATAAAATAAAAATTTGAAAAAATCAGAATTTATTTTCATGTTGATGACGGTAACAGGTGTACAAAAAATAGATTAACTCCATTATATTTGCCACATGCTATACAAAGTAGTAAGCTCTGCATGCGAAGTATGAACCAGAAGGTCTAGATCTGTCAAGGTCTCCGGAGTCAAAACGCACAAAGATGTTGAGAAATTGATCTGAAACCATGTACATGTATCTATTCAGCTGTAAGATAAATGGCTTAATTTGATACAGTGTAGATGAAAAATGCATTTTCTAGAAAATTCTCAATGAGCTATCATTTTGTGATCTAGGAACAACCTTTTTGATTTCATGTCCAAAGATGCATGAAGTCGAATACTGCCTACATACATTGTACATGTACATGTAAGCCTCACAAAATCTTTAAGGTGACAGTTTAAAGCCCTGCTGTTTGATGGAGAGTGTTGCACTTTTGTCGTCTTTCTGTCCATTATTATTTAGTTTGTGCATTTTCTCCTTGGACATTTAATACTTCCAAATATTTAGTTTTAAGATATGAAGAGATGCAAGTCAACTTTGAATTTTGGTTCTGTTTGCCTATAAGAGGAATTACTGCCCTTAAAAGAACAAATATTGAAAATGGCAGTTTCTGTGCATTCTCTCCATGGAGATTTGGCTGATCCATATTATAACTGGTATACAGAAGATGCTGGTCAAGCTTGGGTGTGGTCCAACCATATTTGGAGAAGTTATTGTCCTTGGGCTTAGAATTTGTTCAATGATGGATGCAGGTGGGTGTTCTTGTGGCATGATTACATTGTATACTGAACAAAAAAAGTTATGTCCCTAAAAATGAAAGGTCACTATTTGTGCAAATGAAACCCTATAACCGTTGAAGTAGTAAAATCTACTCAATAAAAACTCCGAAAGTTTCTTTTTATCACTCAGACATTGAAGGCAATGAAGCATGACGAAACAAAGCATTTTCACCTTGTAAGGAAAATTCCTCTGTTTCTTTGTTCTGGTTGACTGCTTTCGAAAGCAAAAAGTGTATAAATAAGCATAGGAGATTTCTCCATTGAAAAAGGAATAAAATTTTGATATCTATCCATTAAGCAGTCAAATAGCTTGTAATGCAAGAAAATTTGGCTTAAATGACCACAGTCCACAGTCGGCCATGCGCGATGTCAAAAACCGAAAGCACATTGAATGTGTATGTAAGGGTGTGCATATACCGATTTGTTAAGTAAAATTCTTTTGTATTCAGAAACGCCCTTACGAGAGAGGATCAAACAGGTAAAACCCCTTTGGTTAAAATCTTGATGATGACGTCACATTAACAGCAATTTATAAATAACAATGTCAGAATCGGACAACTAATGGATATTTACTTTAAATTCTAATTCAAAGAGATATTTTTCGAGAATACCGCCTCTGAATGAAATTTGTTTTCACGATTCATGTAAAACCAATACAAAAAAGAAGGACAACTTTTTTTGTTCAGTATATGTACATGTAGTTATTAGATATTGAGGAAACCCACTATGGTTACATTAAATCTACATGTAGTTATTAGATATTGAGGATGCTCCCTATGGTTACATTATATCTATATGTAGTTATTAGATCTTGAGGATGCGCGCTATGGTTGCAATATATCTACATGCTGTTATTAGATATTGAGGATGCTCCCTATGGTTACACTCTATCTATTTGTAGTTATTAGACCTTGAGGATGCGCGCTATGGTTGCAATATATCTACATGCTGTTATTAGATATTGAGGATGCCCCTATGGTTACATTATATCTACATGTAGTTATTAATTATTGAGGATGTTCCCTATGGTTACATTATATCTACATGTAGTTATTAATTATTGAGGATGCTCCCTATGGTTACATTATATCTACATGTAGTTATTAGATATAGAGGGTGTCCCTATGGTTACATTATATCTACATGTAGTTATTAGATATTGTGGATGCTTCCTATGGTTACATTATATCTACATGTAGTTATTAGATATTGTGGATGCTCCCCATGGTTACATTATATCTACATGTTGTTATTAGATATTGTGGATGCTCCCTATGATTACATTATTTTTTTTTATATTCTTTTTTTGGTATTTTTGCATTACAGACAGTTAGACAATACATAGACAATACATGAGACATAAATTAACACTCATACACATGTAGTTATCAAATATTGAGGATTCTCTTCATGGATTACAACTTTGATTCGGTGCCTGTATTGCACCTATCGACATGAAACTTGCCAGGAATGTTCACCTTGAGTCAAGAATGCTGTTCTAGATTAAGAGGTCAAGGTCGTCGGACTTTGAATAATGAAAATGGATGTACCCTACTGATTTTGGGGTCAAAGGTCAAGCTAATCAATCTTTGATCGTTTTAAATGCTTTCGGTTCATAACTGAGTTGGTATTACACTTATCAACATAAAAATCGCCAGAAATGTTCCCAGGGTCAAGGAAGTTCTCTATAGATTTTTGAGTTAAATGTCAAGGCCACAGGACTTAAAGACATTGAAAATAATTCCAAGGTCATTACTTAGTGTGTATTGCAACTATTGACTTGCAGCTTTCCAGAAATATTCCAGGCTCCCCCGAGTCAAAGATGAGCGCTATAGATTCTGTGATTGAAAGGTCAAAAGGCTTTGATGATTGAAAATTGTTCACCAATCACTACCGAGTGTACAATCCTCCAATCCCCATGAAATTCAACAGAAATGTTTCCTATGAGTCAAGGATGTACCCTATTGAGTTTGGGGTTAAAATGTCAAAGAATGATGATTGAAATAGCTTCATTAATTGTACACAAGTTATTGGCCTTGTTACATTACATAGAGATGCATACATTCCAGGCTTCAGCTTCTGTTGAGATTTATGTCATCTGAGCGGACAAGTTTGAATAACAATAGATATTTAAGCTAACTGTCCACTTGAATATCTTTCAATACTAGTACCTTGTTCTTGAAACTTCGGGCGTGCTTGAATTTCCATTGTGACAACACAAGAAAATGACATCTCTAACTGTGAACTTACCATGGGCTAGGACATCTCAAGCTCAATTTTGAAGGTTGAAAATAGGTCCAGTTCGACTCTAGACCATGTGACCCATTATTGAAAGAACACCAAAATACATTCAAAATAATGCCTCTTTGGAAATGGACTTTAAGAGGCAATTAAATTCAAAATTATACAATATATTATTTCTTCAAAGGTTCCCTTCCCTACAGAAAAGTGTACAATTAGCTGCCTCTACGTCCATCTGTCATTTGCTTTCAGATTTTGGAACTCTTCTCTGCAAGGGATTGAGATATTAAACTACATGTATTTAAATTTGATACTTCCTCCTGTCTCAGTTTTAAAAAATCCAGTTTCAAATATGGTCAGCACTGACCTCATATTTGCCGGCTAGTGACCCATTATCTACCTCCTGTTTGAAAGGGACTTTATATTGCTTGTACATCTACATATCTTTCACTCATTATGTTAATTAAGTTTCAATGAAATGGGAGGAGTTGCAGTGAATAGGTCTAAAATATTTTAATTATAAAATGAACTACAATTTCAATTATAACATTTTTATTTCCATGTCTAATTGCACAATGAAAAAGTAAACAATAATTTAATGAACAAAACAAAAATAAGTGGGAAATTTCTCAATCACAGACTAAGAAAGTTTGATATTAAATAGGACATTTTGTACAAAATAAAGATTCTACAGAAAAATTACTTCATAATTGTCTACAAATAATTATATCAAATATTGAATAATTTGAAATAAATAATACATAATACTATCTTCAATTTTGAATACCAGCATTTTGTAGGGACAAATCCGACATTGGCTTTCTTTGAAACGCTGACTGGCATTTTCATTATGTGGAAATTTAAGTAGAAGGTAAATGAAATTTTAAATATATTAAATCTATGATCACAAAATGACAACCAATACGTTTTCTTCATGGCTCAACAATATTTTTTTGGCCATATGCATCTCAGTAAGCTTAAGTAACCTGAATGAAAACATTGTAGGTAAAAAACTTGTCAAATTGTAACCCACCCTCCCCCTTAAAATATTGATGATTGATGTCCAAGTTTCCTTACTATCTATGGTATTGTTATATGAGTAGAATCAACTTACAGTATACTATAGTGAAGAACAAATTTTCTTTCATTCGAAACCTTTACATTGCTTTTCATAGAATGCCCAGAACAAATCCGAGTTTAAAGAATAATGTTTCACAGATTCTGTCCAACATGGAATCAACGTTACAATCAGTGACGAAAAAATATAGATGTCATTTGGGCCAACACATTTTTACATGAATGATTTCATAACCATCTAAACATGCTAAATAAGTATAAAAGTAAGAAAGAAATCAAAACAACATACATACAATGTAGGAAGAAGAAATTAAAGGACCTATTTTTGCTGAAAGCTTCATGCCATTATTTTGAATGGCACTTGCGCATATTAAACACCAAAAGTGCAGGTTAACTTGTAATGATCATTTAAATAAATGTTTTTCATTATCAGGGTACAACATTTTCGAACAATACATGTAACTGTGAATAAACGAGATAGAAAGTACTGTAGGTCGTAAAAGGTCTCAGATTATATTTTATTTGAATGATATCTACAAAATTGCAGTTCTTTTTTTCATCATTTAAACCTTTGATATTCTTACCTTATATAAAGCATATTTTTGAAATGTACTATGTACAATTTCAAGACTTGTTGAAAAATCTCATTTTGAAATCAATCATGATAAACATTTCAAAATCACTATTGTTACTTAAATCCACAGTAGCAAACTTTAAATTTTGTTCTCTATTGAAATATAAGAATATGCTGATATATAAATGTACAATCAGCAATTTGGAAATTTTTCCTACAACTTTTGAGAAATTTCATTGAACTTGACTCTGCATGCTGCTTCTCTCCTGAATCTTCAAGTAGATAAAAAAAAAATATACTCATGAATTTTATTTTGTTTGATTTTTAGGGATTTTATGATTTTCTTTAATCTGTTATTTCTAAAATTTAAATCTAAAAAATTTAATAACAGATTTAGATGTACATACATATATACAGCTGTGCCTGGCACAACAAGAAATTAATACTAGTACATATAGACAAAGCAGCAAAAAAGTAGTAAATAAATGTGCGTCTAATAAACCTTACTAAAAGTTTTCAACTGTATAAAAACAGCTCATAAAGAGAAAATCATTGCAACATTGAGTATATCAATTACCTTCACACAGGGCTATTATGAGGATAGTACAATGCAGATAAAAAATCATTCCAAGGAATGCATGTGTAGCATACGAAACATAGCGACACTCAAGAATCACTTTAATATAGTGTGTGACATCCAAGTGTGACAGACAGACAGACAACAGACAAAGTGATCCCTAAGTGTTGCTATGCTTCACAGGCGACACAAAAATTAGTGAGTACATGATATACTTTCCACAAAGGAAACAAAATGATGATTTAAACGAATGTATATTAGTTATAAAGACTACAGAGTCATACACGTATAAACATTCATCAAGGGGCAAATTAGTTAGAATGAGCTTGGTCCACAAATAGTGGCGATGACCATTGATTGCACACTGTAAAATAAAATAAAAACAACAACAAAATCATACAATAATGAAACTTTGATTCTAGAATTTGAAAATTGAAACATGAGTACAGTATGTGACAAATGACATCCCATAAGTTGTCTTTTGTTTATTATATCTTAAATTAATATGTAATTGTGTGTAAAAACAGAACAACACTTTGCTATATTTCACATGCCTAGAGAGGATAGCATAATTAAATAAAAGACAAAATTGAGCAAATAATAATCTGGTTGCTGGAAATTCTAAGAAATTTCAAGAAGGAGCATGGCGACATTAAGGTAAAAATAAGCATAGAAAATAGCCCACCTTAATAGAATTATTTCTGTATAATTTAAATGTGTGCACCCAGGACCATCTAACTTACATGTATGTATGTAAAATGTTACGACTAAACATGGTCAATTGAATGGTTTAATTTCTATTCGTAGTTTTACAAGGTCAAAAAATCAGATTTGTGTTTATCTGGTGTCCGAAGAGAGCCAAACAGGCAGTAGCTTTCACTGGTAGTTTTCATTGAAGTATTAATGAAGAGTGAAAAGATGGCACACATGTTTTAAAGTTGCTTACTGCAAATTTCACTCTTTCTATTGGTCAGAGTAGCAGGTTTAAGTGATTTGAAAGTAAAAGTCTTATGGTTTGAATAAGATCACATCTGAGTATATCAAGCATGCAAGACACGTCTTGAAATTAATCCCATAATTCTTCTCAATTTACCATCCACAAAAAGAGCTATAAAAATAGAGTCACAGATGAGTAAACCATTCTTAAACCAATCTTTTTCACAATAAACGTATCATCTCTATTAAGTTTTCATAAATTGTAATTTTCATAACTTTTACATTAAACAAAATTACCTGATGTTGCAGAAAATCAAAGCACAAAGTCACATGTACACTACACTGTAACATGTACCTTATAATAAAGTACATTTTCAAGAAATATCCATTAAGCTACATGTACATGGTTTTAAATATTTGGACTAGAAATTAAATCTATGGTGAATTCTATCACTTACATGATAACGTGACGCACCAACTAACCTCTAAGTCTACATGCTTCTGCTACTTTACAGACAATCTAGTACGTACTCTAACAATATATCAAATTTTGTTAAATAGGTATTTTGAGATTCTGGCATTTGAAAGATCAATAATTATAGCTTTTATCTATTTTTGCCACTACGAGAAAATGCATGTTTTAAACTTTTTAATACAGTGTATTAGTATTATAATGATTTTATTCTACAATACCTTTTTAATGATACGTGTATACAAATGAAAAAGGATGACAACAAAATGAAAATTGATTTTGTGATCAAATACAATTTAAAAACACTTAAAAACACTAAATTGCTTTAGGTGCTTTTTAAATGCATGTTCATTTTGTTATTATGTAAGATTAATAACATATAGAATGTTTGGGAGTAAAAACCCTTGGTCTTCCTTAATTCATATATGAAAACAAAATTCTTATTTCATACAACTACAATAAAATATCTATATTCAAAATTCTACTTAAAATATTTCTGAAGGGAAATCTTTCACAACCTAGAAAAACTAAAGAATTTACAATAAAGATTTGTTTAATATCTTCATCTATCATACATGTACACGCAGCATCCTCAACATTCTTTAATTATTCCAAAAATTTAAAATCTGAATTCTACTCACATGGCTATCTGCTTAATGTGAAAAACAATTTATTTCATAGAGAAGTGATTGGAATAGTTACAACATAAAGAGCCTTCAAAAAGGACATAAAATAAGAATTTGAGTCTTATTAGGGTTATATCCACCATCGATTATAATCCTTCTGGTTTCTTCTTGGTACTGTCATATACTCTTATTAACTCAGCCTACAAAATACAGAATAAAAGAAAGGTGTAGCATTTGTACATGTATGGACAAGGCAGCTAAAATGCAAACATTTTAGTAAAATGTAATATTTCTTCCAGAAGGAAGGAACGATATGCAGCAGAATGAAATATTTCTTCCAAAAAAAACCCAAAAAAAAACCCCACTAGTATGTAGAAATGTTTTTCCTAAGATCATCAGGTAGGAATTTTGAACTTCAATTAAATCTAAACGCAATTATAAAATTAATATACAAATGACTGGGTATGAGAGCTAGATTTGATTTTTTTTTTTGGATCAGGGAACAAAATATTGCACATGGTATAAGCCTGAGGGCCACATTCTGTCACAAGGTCCAATAAATCATATGTTGCCCTCATACCCAGTTTGGTTTAACTTTCCTTTAATCAATATTGAGACAATGATCCCAGAAGCTAAGTTTACATTCACTATCACATATACAAGAAAGAGGAGAGAAAAAAAGTGTTTATGACATCATCAATGGTGTGATGTCACAAACCATGTGACATGTATTGTGAAATGATTTCCAATTGACGACATGGTCATCTAAAGAAGGAAAATGATTCCAACTTGGACCCTTATTCAAAGTTAAGTATAGGCCCACATAAGAATCAGGCAGGGGTGATACATGTACATCAATTTTTTTTGCAAAACTTTTTATTTCTCTTTTGAGACATATATGTGGTACAAATCAAACATGATATTCATTTCTCGATGTAGCGATGGTGAAGTGAGATATTCACCTTATAATTTATAAAAGATTATGAAGGAAAAAAAATGGCAAGAAAATTTTCTCTATAAAATTCAACCAAATTTGCTACCCCCATAACTTTCTGCACTATCCAAGTTCCTTCAGAACATTCAATATGGAGGCTGAACTGAACATATCTCAATAGAAAAAAGTTCTGCAAAAATTTTAAGGTTTTTCAAAAACCTGATCCTTACGCGAACCTGTACTTAAGGACATTTTTACTGTACAGTTTTATATAGAGATAATGTTCTGAGCATAGGAGATACAATTTTCTATTTGTATATGTATTTAAAAGTTTTACCTGTGTTAATACTCCATGCTCTTCTTGTGAAAATGCAAATCCATCTGAAATAAGTCAATCATTCAATGAATACTAAGTATATGGAGACAAACAAGACAGAGCATGACAAAAATTCAAAAATAAAACATAGTTCATACATCAGTAGATGTACCTGAAACAATAGCATAGGTAATAAAGATAAAGTAAATTCATGAAACAATCTTCTATCAATAAAACAAAGCTAGCAAACTCTTTTGTTGACAGAATTGTGAATACGTATTGTTAAAATGATTAGGACCTCATGCTGAGCTATATTTACATTTTCAATAGTAAAAGTTAAAATAATTTCATTCCATTCCATACATATAAATTATGTATTAAAATCTAGAAATAAAATCTATTTCAATTTTTCTCTAAAAGTAGTGAACTAAAATCATACTCTTAGCCAAATTAAACTTTTCATCACAAGTTTTATTATTTGAGTTTTATACAGTAGTTTTTTATAAGTGTTTTACTTATCAAGACTGTGGGAATTAGCATGACCGACAAGCACTAGATACCTAGCGATAGTCTTACGTGTATGCAGTAAGGAACATGGTCACCTGGAGCACATGCCTTGAAGCAGAAGTTTTTGTCCAAGGTGCGGAAGTTGCTTCATGCAAATTCTTTTTTGTTTAAGCAGACTATATACATTATTTCCTATATCTGATGAATTCAGAACTTCATGGCTCATAGCAAAGAGGGACAAGATTTAAATACAAAAGTAGGAATATGCTCTTAAAATATAGGCATTATATAGTCTGCACATTCAATTGGGTTGCGAAAGTATCATTGCATAGAGAAGACAGATGCTTAGTAGTAGTCGTATGATTTCAGATTGACAGCCATCCCACGATGCATCTGAATTTACCGTGTATTTCATCTGGTTGGCTTTGATATAGTGAACCTGATGATATGTAAAACATAAAAAAAAATCTCTTAATAGATTTTAAAAGTCACAAAAATATGTGCTTTATTATTTTATATGTAATGCACAAATATCCCTGGTTTAGTGTTATCACTTTGTGACAGTAAAATCGTTATGTTGCAATCAATGAGGTGTAATACACTGAGCAACACTGCATAGTGACGTCATTTGCCTGTATTGAGCATCTTAATCATGGACATACTGCTTGAAAAGAGTAGTCTGATTCGGATATAAAGAAAACATCATTCAGAGAAAGATAGAAATTACATAATAAAATTTTCTATTGACGTATAAAGCAATAATCTTGTCTGGAATAGAAGAATTTAAAAGGATGATCATATAAGATATTTTTGCCGACAATAAATGAATGGTCGGCAAAATGTTTAATTATATTAAATATCCTTAAAATAAAATACATTTTAAAGTTCTTATTAATTTGTGTCATCTTGGTGGATGTTGATGATTGGTTGTAGTGAGTGACCAAATACATGTATGTTGAATTTTTATTTTTTTACTTCTATATTACAGAGATCAGCTTCAAATGTCTACACTGTTTTTTTTCTAATTCCATAATTCTGCAATGAATTCTGTGTGATAATCTAGCTACTGCAATAATCTGGTTAGGAGAACTATACAATTTGGGTTAGATCAAAGAGTGTTGGAAGGAAAACGAAACTAGAACTTACGACTACGAACTGAAGGAGAGGGGGATGGTGCTGTTAGAAAATAAAAGTCTACGGTCAACTTTTTAATTCAGTTTTATAAATCTCAAAATAATTCTAGTTTTCAAATGATTAAAAGAAATATATAAATGTAAATTCAATTTTTTACAGTAAAATTTAAGATTTAACAAATTCAACACATCAAATGTTTTCAAAAAGTGTGATTTATTCTAGTATTTGGTGTTAAAAGTTGTATTGATCAAAGACTTTAATTTGTAACTTTATTTCATTCTATAACTCTAAGTAGGACACTACTGGAAATTTTAGTCACACAACTTAAATCATCCTCGGTACCCCAGGGTATTTGCGCTTTGGCTGAATATATATTCAGTCAAAGCACAAATACCCTGGGATACCGAGGATGAACTTAAATACATGTAGTTCTTTCAGAATTTATAATAATTTTTCTAAGCTAAAGAATCAGAGAAATAGAAAAAGAAAAAGAAAGTCTTTGGGGCATTTGAGTAAAATGAACCATCAATGAAGCATTCATTTAGCTGTTAAAATCAAAGGGTTCAACTACTAGCATAAAATGCACACACTGGGATACTTAAAACACACTACTATAAGGTCTTTCAAAACATGACAACAACTAATCAACAACAAAATTTGTTAGATGCTTCATAATGTTAGAATACATACGTGGTTGTTCCGTGGAAGGCGGCATTCTGTTTTGTGAAGTCCTTGTGAACACATTACGTAACAAACGAGCGGTCTCCGTTAACCTGAATACAAATGTATTAAAATTATGAAATTATGAGTACATGTTAAAAAGAAAAAAATTTGCATAAGTATACATCTCCACCATTGTTTGACAGGGGTATAACAATCATACTAGCATGTATGTACTTTCTGGAAAACTATAGTTTTAAGGGTACGAAGTATAAATTGTTAAAGTCTTGACTTTGTACAGAACCATGGTGTTCAATCAAAGAGTTCTTCAATCAACTGTTCCAAAACATCAACTTTCCTTAAATGTAAATAAAATCATCCTTGATTTCTAGTTCCTTTTTACATGTATTTTCAATTGATCAGCTTTAAACAGGAATTCTGTTGTATAGACAACTCTCTTCCTTTCAAGGATTTTCCATTTCTAAGCTCATGGCTGATCTTGCTCATTCATGTACTGTAAACATGGAAATATTCACGTGGTGAAATATTCTGGTGGAGGTAATTTTCATATCGCGGTAATTTTTGCGTATTTCACGAGCCAAGGGACTTTGCAAAAATTTATTTCACCCAGTGCAAAAATAACCCTGCTGCATAATTGACCCTTCCGATTGCCGGAAAAAAATGCAAAATTTCGTGACGTCATAATGCTTTTACCTCGTACAAACAAGTTGGACCACAGTCAAACATTGAAATTGCATTGTGACGTCATGGAATTTTCCAAATTTTTCCTGCGTTCGGAAGGGTCAATTACAAAGGAAGATATACATTTATCGCAAATATTTCCCCCAAGTGTAGCGTCTTCATATCAAAATCATGAAATTTTCCCATAGCAAAAAATAACCACGTTTACAGCATGTAAAATAAAACATACAATTTGGAGGTACATGTATCTATTTACCTTTTCTTGGTCATTTTGAGAACTATAGGGGTGGGATCTTCGTGAAGTTTTTCCTTTTCCTGTACTTCTTCTTTCAAGGTTTTATGCATGGTCCTTTTGTACCTGTTCAAAGCATTATAAAACAGAGAGTGTAACCAAGTTTGTATTTTTCAGGAAAAAATCTTTTTAATGATTGATGCATGCAGTTTATGTTCCCATCATTACTCCAATTTATATTCTGTAATGTGTTGCTTGCAATAATTGCACTTTTTTAAAATTGGAACTTAACATTTTTTACTTGCTTTTTGAATGTTGTGTAAATGTGTCACTATGAAAATTAACATCTTGTTCAAAATACAAAGGCTGATGTAGACTGGTATTTTTCTTCTACCATATTTTATTCAGAAAAAATATCATAGTTAATATCATCAGCAAAATAACAATACAAATTGCCATCAGGGCGATGGTAAAAATATTCTGTAAATTGTAATTTTTGACTTTAAGTAAAACTTACGCTTTCCATGCAATGTCTCGTATGAGGGCTATAAATGGAATTAGTATTAGACCCATCCAGAATAATGAACAACCATATACTTGTCGATCCTGAAATATGTTACAATATGATCCGTAAAAATTTAATAAAATTTTCTCTTTTAAATAGCTTATTAGCCAGTAATTCAGTCAGACAACCAGACATCACACGTCACAAAATTTGGTGATATTTTTACATGTATATAACGTCACAACAGAAAGCATGACAATGCATCCAGACACATCAAACCAGTGCAATCAAATGTAACATTACAATGAAAAATTTTGCCAAATGAAGTGTTGTCCAGTGTCAATGTGTATAAAATCTAGGTTTAGAATGGTCTAAACTCAAAACTGGCGAATGGACTACTCTATGAAAAAAGAAACAAAAAAAACACTTTTTCCTCAAATCTGCATTTCAATTCTTTAACAAATGTAGATACTGTTTTATCAAATATAGGAGAGTCACTAAGCTTTTTTTAAAAGGAAATTCTGAATGAAAGACTTGGGGGACAAATAAATAAACACATTATTCACATCATGGACAAAAATGTCTTTTTCATTACGTACCATTTCCATGACAATTCAAAATTAATTTCTTTAAATACATGTATATGAGAGCAAATCTTACCATTCCCAGCATTTCTGGAGCTAGATCTACGAATTTATACACATGACTATAAACGGCAAGGAAAATAAACCAGCTGGCTATACTACCCCATATGGCTAGGTGGGTTAACTGTAAGACAGGAGGAGAATCCTACATTACCAATCTGCTCTTAACAAATTTGAGGAAGGCATGGTCATATTACGTTATTAACTGAATATATATATTCATAAGAAAAAAAATTCAAAATAGAATTGCCGTAATAATTCACTTGGCTCACATGATTAAGACTTTGGCAACAGATTAAAAATCTACATGTCTGTTTATCAGCTAAAATTCGTGGACACATAAACTCCTTGATATAAAAAAAAATCTTTAATGCAAAAGCAGGAAAGATAATTCATATCAAACAAATAAAGACAATTTTGATTATGAGGATTATTCAACCATCCTTAAATATTTCCAGTTCTGAAAAATCCACATACTGGCCATGACGAAGTTTGTATAAGTTCGTACTGCAAGTAATGTATATAGCTTACCCATGTCCAGGCGCTGATTTCTATACCAGCCTTGAGACATACTGTAACTACCACATACTGAAAGTCAAATGAAAGTAAGTAATATCATTTAACCACTACTTGACTTTTGCAAAGTATGACTGTTAATTTGACAAATACATGTACATTGTAGTATAGTTTTGAAGCTACAAATACATATAAATGTACATATTTTAAAAGGCTTGAAAAAGAAGTCCAAAAATGCTTCAATTCCTCTAGATACATAGATCATACTCTTTAGTGTCATAATATATGTAAAGGGACAATGCTCAGAATATGGCTAGGTCTGCATATGTGGAAACTGGAGCAACTGAGCAGAGTTGTATAGAGATGCAGAAACGCAGGAAAAATTTGAAAAATTCCTTGATGGCACAATGCAATTTCGATGTTTGACCGAAGTTCGAAGCTTGTTTGTCAGAGTTAAAAGCATTGTGACTTCACGAAATTTTGCATTTTTTTTTCCACAATCGGAGGGGTCAATTGTATGCTATGTTACATAGGTAAATAAATTTTGGGGGTGGGGGGAGGCTGAGGGAAGTACGACAGGAACAAACACAATAATGAATTAACCATTTTGTAATGTTTTCTTTGTAATTTTTCACATTTGAAAATCTATTAAATTTTCTCTGCATCAAAGTCAGACAACACCTGACTGCTATACTGTGAAATTAGTACGAGGTGTGATAATTTTTTAAGTACATGTAAAATAAAACACCGCTAAAGACGGTATGGCCGGATTGCAAAGTAAGTTTTTGTCACTAACTGGGTCAAGGTCAACAGGTCATATAATCGGGCATAAATTGAAAGGTTTTGTCAGAGGCAACCTACATGTATAATATAAAGTTTCTACAGCATACAATTCCATAGATTTTGCTTGAACCAGGAACTTTAACCAAAATCTTTAACTTGGTCAAAGTCCAAGGTCACTAGGTCAAATGTTAAGGCATAAATTGAAAGGTCTTGTGATGGGCAAGCTTCATGTATAATATAAAGTTTCTACTGCATATAGTTCCTTAGATTTTGTCTCAACCAGAAACTTTAACCAAAATGTTGACGGCAGACAGACGGACATTGTCAATCTATAGACCGGAATTGCTTTGCAATCCGGCCAAAAATCAAGATGAAAATCATGACTGTGCAAGTCATATCATATGGTTTGATACTTCATTTTCTTTTACACCATTAGAGATACTTACTGTGTAAACAAAATTTCCTAAAAATAAATAATCTCCTACTTGTCCATTAGAATATGCTATATCTGAAATCATAAAAAATATCTGTGATAATATGCATACATGTGTATCACATTATATTTTATATATGGAGCATAATAAACAGAAACTTATTCATTGCTGAGCCATTGTTTCACAACCCTGTATCAAATGAAAAAAAATAAGTTAAACATTAATCTGTTCATGAGCAAAAGAAAAATTATCAAGAGCAAGAAAAACTATCACAAACAAGAATTGAGGTCATACGATGTGAGGTTTTTCTCAACACAACTCCGCACATTTTTGAGCTAACATAAACACTATAGGTGGATTTTTTTTGTTAATATTTGAAGAAATTATCGTAATCTTTAAAAGCATATGGCATCGATAGATGGGGTATAAAAATCTTCACTAACCTTGCTGTAATGCTAACATTGGGAACCAGAACAAAAGAATGGAATGGAAGATAGAGTTAAATATCCACATCCAGAATACCTGAAAGTATAGTCACTACATTTATGGATCATTTATGTGAATCAATATTTTAATACATTTACATCTTATTACTGTATACAAGGAAATGTCTGGATCAGTGCCCAGTTTCAAAAAAGTTCTTAAGAAAAAAATCAGGAATTTTCGTAACTTTCATCATTGAATACAAGCTTTTACTTTTTTTCTACTAAAATTGTATTACGTTTTCTACTATCATTTTATGTACTTAATATAAATTCATAAACAAAGCTTCTGTAAATATGACTAGAAAGAAGAGCTACACAATAACATGTTACAAAAATTCCTGAAATTTTTCGTAAGAATGTGAAACCGGGTGCAGTTTTGTTATATCTCCATAGCACTTTATCAGCAGGTAAATTCAAACTAGTCGAAATGGTAAAGATCACAAATTCAAGAACAATAAGATCAGGACGTTGCATGTTCATGTACCTTCAAAAGAAAAATATGACAGGATAATTTTGAATTTCGATATTATAATTTTTATTCAAATGGTTGTATCCTAAACTTGTTTGACAATCTTGTTTCCAGCATGATGACGAGTAAAAATATTCTTGAATTTGTTGCTGTACTAATGTGAGTGAGAAAATAAATTTCGAAACACAGAATCAATGAAAAAAAATTCCTACCTTGACATTGAAGAGCTCAGCATTCTGGGAGGATTTGTATAGAGCTGGAAATTTCATCATGCTCTCTGAGCTACATATCCTGTCAAATAATCCCATGGCAAGAGGTGGGGCTGCCGTAAAAATCTGAAAAATTGCATCAGTACAGATTATGTTAGGTTACAATACATGTATAATAAAGCCTGCAGCATTCTTTTTTTTTAACATTATTAAATATCTTAAATCCCTTTGTTTAAATCTTAAAACCTTTATCTACTTTGTATATTTGAAAATAGTTGTTTATGTAAAATGTAAATAAGAAAGAATTTTTTTCTCTCTAAAACAGGTTTTCACCCAAAACTAAATACACTTCTTGTTAAATTGTATTTTTGTATATCAGATATCAAAAGAACAGAAATCATAAAACTTTTTTACGATGACATTTCAATATGATTGTATACATGTATTTTCTTTATATTTGTATCAAAGCAGATCAGAGCAAATTGTATAAAGTATATAAACATAGTTTAATTTTTACAATATCAATTCAATAGTGAATATGGACATTTGGATCTTTGGATCTTTGTTTTCTTTGACACTCAAGCTATAGATAAATCAAAACATTTTGGTAAAAGTAAAATTTATTTGAATAAGACATACTGTGTTGCAGTCTATCATACATTTAATTTTGTGAATATACATGTACATGACTGATTGAAATAAGAATTATTCACAAAACTGGTATCAGTTCTCCCGGATTATGAATTCAACAAAATAGTTCCATGAATATTTATATGTACACATAGATATTCTTATATAAAGTAAAAGTTGGCATAAACTTCCCTCCACCAGTATATTGACAGGAATATTGGGGAAAAATACAATTTAAATGTTCAGAAATTTAAATATCATATTTTCCTATTCTGTAATGAAAAATATAAAATGAATTATACATACCACATTGTAGAAACCTATACTCCACCGTTCAAATAGAATTTGGCCCGAGAACCCATTCATAACAGCAAACCAAAACTGTGAAAACAAGGTCAAGGCTACAAGGTCGAGGGTCAAACAGAAAATGACTTAAATGTAAACTAAAATACATGTTTGTGTACATACATGTATTCTGTACATGTAACATGCAGAACTAGACAAATATTCACCAACACTTTCACACAAAGGGATCTATAATAATAAATATGACAGAAATCTAAAGTGAATAATGATTGGTCAAAAATAAAGCACACAACTCCTCTAGGCCAATCAACACTGAGCTTACATAACAATGTGGCACATACCACATTGTATAAACCAAGGGTCCACTTCTCAAACAAAATTTGCCCTGAAAAACCACTTTCCATGGCAAACCATAACTGGAAAATGGTATTCAAAAAGATGAAATCTTGATAAGAATGTCCTATTAAAAGATCAAAGTTAGAGTTTTTTTATTTCATTTTCTATCTCTCTTTCTTTTTTCTTAGAGATATACATGTACATACATGTATGATCCTCTTCTTTTTTAAGACTATCATAACTACATGTAAGTCATACAACCAAGTACACAAGCGTACTTGCTGAAATCATTCTCATTTAAAAAGTCAAATTCATTCACATTTTCTTAAGATCATATATTCATAATAAAATGTATACTTATCTAAATGAGAATGCATTTATCAGTCATAATGAAAATAAAATTTCATAAATACTTTTAAAATTTCTTTTCATGAACAAATTAAAATTAATATCAGAAAGGATTTCATTATATAGATTATATCAATTAACAAATGCATGTAATTAATTAATCATTTAAATAACTTCATATTAAGAGCTTACCTCTATTACATACAAACAGATGTTTTTGTAGAATGAGTACAGTATGAGTTTACATAATCTATAATAGCTCCATGCTCCGTGCACCAGTAGTAACTTGTTTAAAAATCGGAACTGCATGAAAAGAGAATAAAATTCAACTACACGAGAAGAACAAAAGACATGAAATTTAGAATAAAAAGATAATTCTACTTTGATCTTCCAAAGAAAAAAATCCATCAGCAAGAGAACTGATATTTGGCCTTTACTGCTGTACGTGTACTTGCATGTATTTGAGCGATAGATAGCAGTAGATTTAGCACAGCAATAATTCAAGACCACTCTAAATCATTTACCTTCTCTATAGATTGTTTAGAAAATAAGTGAAAGGCCCAAATTCATGAATATGCTAATATGCCAATTTGACATTTTTGTCCTGTTTCTGTTAAAATGGATGACTACATGACTGTGCAATATCTCGCATGATGAAAATGTAATACATCTTATATAGACCCTTTCACACTAATGTCCGTTTGGTTCCCTTTTGTCTTTTTGTAGGACGATTTTGCCCACCAGAACAATCAAATGATGTCATCTCTGACAAATATTGCTACTATTTGCTGTGGAACGACTTCATTTGATTATTAAGGTGGGCAAAAATCGTCCTACAAAGAGACAAAAGTGAACCGAACAGACATTTGCGTGAAAGGGTCTATTGAATCAGTATCTGGCCAAAAAATGAACGATGTTTTAAATTCAACGTACCTGAGCTATAGCATAGTCAGAAGCACAAGCTGCCTGTAAACCTTCCACTCCACTGATACCAACTCCCACATGTGCTGCCTATAAAGTCAGATTTATACGATGTATTATCTTATCAAAACCAAAAATCTATGCAAGTGTGAGGGTAAATTTTCAAAAAATTGGTGCTAACCAATGATTATTGAGATATCTCTAAAAGGAGTAGGTGCAGTAACCTCCTCTTTAGGCCCTAATTTTCAGATAATCATAATTTTTTAAGTTTACAGAAAGTCAAATGTATGGAGAATTGAATAAAGAAAGATCGCTTTGATTTCTCAGCTTTATACTGTAAATTGCAAAATCCAAAACGTCCGAAAACGGCGAAATCACTGACAAAATTAATAAGTGGACGAAATGTTGATCGAAATCTATGAAATAGAGTAGAGAGCCAGTCCTCGCCCACAATACTTTATTAACAGATTTTTAATCAATCTTTCATCCAGCATAAAAATATTTATGGTAAGGCCTAGTGTGCACTTGTAATTTAGAGATTTTTGCGTAAGATATGATGATTTTCCTTTGTTTTCCATTATTCAGGTCAAACAATGTCAGTTATATACATGTATAACATCATACATCACATGTGTGGCACAACTAGGGCTCAAAATTGTGAAGCAGTATTTCCTCACATACTCTACATTGCAACAAGTGATAATTATTCGTTTAATAAAAGCAATTTACATCAAAATTTGAAGGGCTCATTTGAGTGGTTAGCACACCTAGTCTTCTTCACACGTAGCTCAAGATTTACATTAGGTATATCTCTATATACATGTACATACAATTTAAGCAAGGCTCGTTTTCGGCAAAAAGCCTTGCAAATTTACACTAAAATACATACCTCACAACAAGAGAATCTAGTTTCAGTGTAACATACATGTAAATCATATTATAATTAATTAAAAACTTCTCATTTCATATCTGTACGGTTCAAACTAATATTACCTGGATCATGCCAACATCATTGGCACCATCGCCTATTGCCAAGGTGATGGCCTTGACTGAATCCTTGACAAGTTCTACCAACTCTGCTTTCTGGAGAGGAGACACCCTGGAAAACAATGTTTTAAATGAAATGATTGGTTACAAGATTGAAAATATGAATCTAGTATATTCTAGTTGTTTCAATACTGTCCTTTCATTGTAGACAACATACATTGTAAATATGAATCTTGTCGTTACTTTCTCACACTTTTCTGTTTGTGAAATAAATCAGACTATGGTACTCCTTTACTGATGCTTTGGTCAGTCATGAGCTAAAAACGCCTGCTTTTAACGACGTCGCCATAAGAAAGCAGCAAGAACTACTGTGAAACATGAATCCCCTTGCAGTTGTTTTAAGCTCAAACAATCAGAATGCTCATTGCAAATAGAGAGCATTAGAATGCCAATAGACCTTTTTACCCTAATGTCCATTTGGTTCACTACATATTTTGCTGACCAAAACAATCAAATGACATCATTCCGCTCGAAGTCCTAGCTTCAACTGCTAGGGATGACATCATTTGATTGTTCTAGTGGGCAAAAACGTCCAATGAAGAGACAAAGGTGAACCGAATGAAACAAACGCGTAAACTTTATTTAAAAGTTAAAGAGTTTGAATGTAATCCCACCTGCAGCATATTACTGCTTTGCAAGAAATGGCTAGATCCAGAAAATCTTGTCTACAGTCACATGATAAACCATACTTCAGGGTCTGAAACAGAAAGTAGAAATCGTAGGAAATTCCAAATGTTACAAAAATAACCTCTCAATTGTGGTAAAACATGTATGTTAAGGATGATATTATAAACAACACAATTAGTGTGTAATAGCATGAGAAAAATCATTAAATTGCAAGAGAGGAAAATAAAAGTAAAATCAATGTAAACTTTATTACAGACTGACTGTGATACATTTAGAATTGTCGTCACAGTCAAAATGAGAACTGTTATTTCAGTTAATGCAAAGACGTTATAGATAAAAATAAAAAAGAAAAGAAGTATCATGTGAATGCATGTATCATAACCATTGTTTTGGAATGTGGTGAATAACATGACTGCATGCATCATTATGTAAGGAGAATCAAATTCATAAATATTTAATATTCTCTTTTGCTATTTTCATGCTCACGAGTTGTGCATGGAGAAATCAATCCATGATTAAGTCATTTTTGGATAAAGTAAGCAAGATCCTGCATACTATATATACATGTATATTTTTTATGCCAAATTCAAGTCAAATGTTTACTACATATGTACAAAACATAACCATACATAAACAGGCAGAATATACCACAATGTACACACCCCCTAAATTTACTTTTATTATTACATTTATTACATTTTATTACACATAAAATTATAACTCTTTACACCAAAAAGACACATCTGCATCTTCATTATTATCTTATCTTTCAAATAATTTGTAAATAAATCTTTGTTTTTTCATGACATAGTATCTGCTATTATAAATTTTGCTAAATCTTTTCATTTACGAGTATTTCATTTCTGCATTGTAAATATCCTCATGCAATGATCTTGAATATTTCTTATATTGTTTAAGAATGGTATGAAGGGTCATTTTGAAGGTCATAGAAACTGAAGGAAATCTAAAGAGGGAATAATATATGTACGGCCAGCTTAATTTTCATGTGGACAATGATATCGTAAGTTCTGTTTATATATAAATTCTGATTGTAACTGATCAAATACAACACTGGTGCCTGTGGGTTTCAATAGAAGGGTAGTGGTTTGAATGATGATTTTGAGGACGATTAGGGGTCATATACATGTAAGGATAGGTAGAGGTCAAAGTTCAAAGGTCACATGGAATGGTGTCTCCTTAAAGTCAACTTAGACAATATTCATTTATAGATCATTCAAAGAAAGGCAATGGGACAGGAAAATGTTCAAGGAAATGACTTGTATTATTATTAAGAAAAGAAAGAAAATCATTCACTGAACAGAATATCGGAATGATCTATTAAAAACAATTTGTAAAGAATATTCTTCTGAAATTATACTTTTTTTTATCAATGGACCAAGCAAAAAAGTTTTAAAAGTCATATCTATATATGTATATAAAACAGAGGACATGCAAAATACATATCATACCTGTCAACTTTGAAATCTTAAAAAGAGGGAGATCTCCCTCCTTGGCACTTGAAAAAGAGGGAGATTGCGCGTGAACCCATTTTGCTACATTTTTAATGAATCGCAACATTTTGTGCAAAACCAATTTTCAAATAATTTTATTGTGCCGACATTTTAATGCAAAAACATTTATAAACTATGAAACATGTATCAGTAGTTTATTGCATTCTATAATCTTTTCTTACATTTTGTCATGCAATTTCTCATGAAATGCTCTGAATGTCCCTATTTAGAGTGATTTTCTTTGGTAAATATGCCAAAAGAGGGAGAAAGAGGGAGATTGGGCCAAAAAGAGGGAGATTTTGGTCTCCCACGAGGGAGAAATGCCAAAGAAGGAGATGAGGTAAAAAAGAGGGAGAGTCGACACATATGACATGTACATGTATGTACACAAAAATATGAATGTTCAAATAATAAGTTAATATTATATCTAACTAAAGTGTGAAAATTCAAAGCATATTACTATTAGAAATAAAGAGACTTCCTGGAGAGATAGCAAAGCACATTCATGCAGACCATCTGCCGATGAAATAATAAGGAATGCAAAACAATTAAGAAAAGTGTCCTATGCATTCAATAATTCACACCAATAAAGGCAGACATTTCTAAAGATCACTTCAGACCCCTTTACAACCTTTTGATTAAGGAAAGCAAAATAAACGATTTTCTTAAATGCACAAGACATTTTCTTTTTGGCTTTAAACATCAATGAAACCTTTTTTCTGCGAAGGCGATTTTTGATTCGGGGTCGGGGCCGATCGGGAGGTAGTATGAAATCCAATGTCTGAAGAATCAAATAAAATGTGAAAGTTATACAGAAATAGGATTGTGCTAATTAGCAATGAAATAAAGAAGAAGCAAATCCCCAAGACCAATATTGTTTAAGACCTCGACTATGCATCAGATATAGCTTGAAAGAAGTACACGTATAATCCTATGCTGTGTTTAGATAGAAATAAGAGTATGGCAAAGATATAGGTGAGTATTATTAAGTTTTCAAAGTATATATTGTTCATATACATGTAAACGATCCTTCTTTCACTATATGTCAAAATAATGATGAAAGTGTGACAAAGTAATGAAAGTAATTTAAAATTTATCTCCTAATTGGGTATTTTCAAGACTTCCATGTACATATTCTTCTGAATAAGACACATACATTGTAATTCTTATTTTTTTTTCAACAAGTTTCACCTTGAAAGGAATCTAATCAATTATAGATAAACACCTTAATCCATAAATTCAAGAAAGTAAAACTTTGCAAATGAGAAAATTCAAGGACAGTTTTTCAAAATTTGGGAGTTTTTTCTTGGCATGTTTTAGTTAAACATAAAATCCAACACAAACAAGAATAAAAAAACAAGATGCAACGGGATAATGCAAGGGGGTAGTAAGAAAAATCTAACAGCAAAATGTACATTATAAATGCAAGTAATCATTAAAGCATCATTCTAGTTACCTGACCATCGATGATTAGACCAACTTCATTTTCTTTGCGTAGAAGATCCCCAAACTCCTGAACGTGCCTTCGTAATGTATTCCTGGTACTCTGTATAAAATATAATTGTAATACTATACCATGGGTTTTCTTTTAATATACATCAGGGGTTTTTTTTATTTTGGGAAAGGTGCCTGTGCCTGTCCCATTTGGGAAAATTTGCGACATTTTGCTGAAATTGGGAAAAAAAAATTATACAAATTCTCACCACAGTATAACCCTAAAGTATCATTTACATGTATTAACACTGCTAATCCATTGATTTTGCATGAACTGAACAAGGAATGAATGAAAAACTTAAAGATGCATTTAGAAATACAAGTAGGACATTTTGTGCTGACTTTCAGGTTTTGAGTTTTATTTTCTAAGGTGAATTTTTCATAATTCCTCTTTGGGAATTTCAGAGTGATTTTTGGGGAAAAATAGAAGAAATTTGGCATTGGGAAGGGGCCGAAATTCAGCCCCAAAACAAGGAAAAAAAAACCCCTGTACATGTTTATTGTAATGAAATTCCTCTGTAGTAATTTGCATGAAAGCAGTGAAAATTTTAAAGTTGTTGCTTGCCTGGGTTAACAAACATGCACTTATTTTTTTTTTCAAAAAAGAAGAACAGAAACAAGTACAGGACTGTTGAATATCGAAAACCACACCTATTGGTCGACTTATACATTGTGATGTTATGATTAAATGGCCCCATTCTGGACGTCCTGATTTTCACTCCTGAATTAACAGTACCTTTTCTAGAAAACAACTACATATTTCAACGAGAGCCGTGTCTTACGTCTAAGCTGTGTTCATTGATGATCAGTAAAGGCATATTCTGGGTCAGGAGTTTACAGGAGTATCCGATATTAATGGCCGTTTCCTGTCTGTCACCAGTAAGCACCCAGATTTTGATATCTGCTTTGGCTAAATTGTAGATAGCTTCTGGAACACCCTGTATCATAGAATAGTATTATATTATACAATTGTCATGTACTTGTACGATGTGAAAGGAAGCATGGCTTGTTTGTAATAAATATATGATATTGGATAGAATATACATACAGTTTAATAGTATACAGGTAAGTTTACATGTAAATCATGGCAATGTATTGCCATACCTGTCAACTCTCCCTCTTTTGGTGGGGAGACTCTTTCTCCCTCCTTGGCATATCTCCCTCGAGGGAGACCAAAATCTCCCTCTTTTTGACCCAATCACCCTCTTTTGGCATATTTACCAAAGAAGAATAAATCTAAATAGCGACTTCCAGAGCATTTCATGAGAGATATTGCATGACAAAATGCAAGAAAAGATGTATAGAATGCAATAAATTATAACAAATCAGAAAATACATGTTTCATTGTTAATAAATGTTTTTGCATTGAAATGTCATCACAATAGAATTACTTGTAAATAAGGTTTTTTTTGCAAAATGTCGCTATTCATTTAAAACGTAGCAAAATGGGTTTATGATCTCCCTCTTTTTAAGATTTCACAGTTGACAGGTATGTATTGCTAATGTAACAAATAAAACTGTCAAATATATACCAAGACTGCAGTCAAAATTACATTTAATACGTAAGTATTATATTTTCCTCTCAATAAGCCTTTTTCACATAAATGCGTTTTGTGGACGGACAGCACTGACTCTCTTTACGTCACAGTTAAAAATTGCTTGTCCTTGACGTCATATTGCGCGAAAAGTACTTATTTTGCCGTCCAAAAAACAACTGGACCTCAGTTACCTGAAAAAGGCTTATTAAGTTCCCATTAATTTGCTACAACACATATTTGAATTCATGTTCAATTAATGAGAAATACGAATTCAAATTAAGAAAAGTGATGGAGATACATGTATTCTTTTGACAAAATTCTACAATATATTATAAATTTATGGACTTTTTACGAGGTGAATATGGCGTGACATTTTCTTAATTTGAAAATGTTGACCGAGGCGACAGCCATATCACACCATATTCACAGAGTGAAAAATCCACAATTATTTTATTATATAGTGGACTTAATTCAAGTGTTTATAAAGGTATCTTTTTGAAAATGGCTGACATCGACTTTTCTGTTAGAAAATAATTCAAGACTTGAGCGTAATGTTTTTGCTGAATTATTAACAAACATTCAACGAGTCAATTGAAAAAGATTTCAGTATCAAAAATCCGTTCTTATTCTATGGTTGGTTCAAAATTCAAGGATTTTATAGTTCAGCTTCAATGTCCTTGCTGCTGATTACGTTCATGATGTCACAGATATAAATTTTGCGCGTTTTCGATATTTCATGGGAAACCTGAAGCAAGAGTTTTCGCGCAAGAGTTATTTAATGAAATCGCCCTTCACAGGTCAATATGATGTGACAATGACTCGCCACGTGACACTTCTCAGCCAATGAAAGTGGGAATAGAAATAGACTATATAATATTACCTCTTGTAGCTTATCCTCTATAGCTGTGGCACCAAGTAACTGCAGATTCTGGAATTAGAAAAACTTATCAATAAAACATACATTAAAATTTGATGAGAAGATATGCAAGGACTTCATTAAGTAAGAAATTACGAAATTATATATTTAAATCTTTTTTGAAAGATTATTACAGTTCATAACAATTGCTTTTTAAATGAAAGAACACAATGTTTGGTTTATGAATTATGCAGATAGCTAAAACAGTATTGAAGCCAAAATTCATGTCATTTCCTATATAAGATACATGTATATACAAAATATCATCTCATCCTTTTTAGTCCTTATACACAAGAACATATTTTATATGTCACCCTCTCTATGAAAACAATACATTAGCTAGACAGTTGTCAATCTTTTTTTAAGCAAAATTTTTCCCCCATGTTACCCTCTCTATAAGTTCGGCGGCTTCCTCCAGCTTCCTGTCCCTGTTTTGTAGTGATGTACTTGCTTTGTAGTAGGTATGCTTCCAATCTTCATAAAAATCCTCCGAGATCTCAGCACTGGCTATACATAATGTTCTCAACCCTGTGAAATGGCATTGAACCAACTTTCACATCCATAGTAAATGTACATGTACTTCAATGGTCTTCTTTTTTCAAGAAAAAGAGTTTGAAATGTAGTTATGAACACTATTATTTGACATTTTGTCTTTTTAAAATACAGACAGAGGTATTTCCCATTTGAGTAGGTATATGACACCAACTAAGGCCAAGCAAAAAAACAAATTGTTCTCAGGCCTTATTTTTTCAAATCATACGTATGTGGCAGGCAGGGGTGTTTTTTACTTATTCAACATAATAACATTTTCAGAACGACTGCAATTTGCTAAAGACGACACATAGACTAGTTTTTTCTTTATCTCTTGTTTTTTTTTTTTTTCTTAAAATAAATTTTGTTTCCTCTTATTTTGGCTGTTTATGTCAGCTTAGTTCTCACAGATCTCCGTTCAATGTCATGAGGATCTTTATATTGCAGATCAATACAAACAAACGCTTAAAAGATTCAGGTTATCCACGGTAAAGTTTGGAATAAAAAGGTACATGTACGTAAAACTCCAGATTTTACGATTTTTTAAAATGTGTTCTTGGTCAAAGAAAAAATTGAATATGGGGGATAAAATACACATGCGGCGGGGCTGAGAACCAATTCTGTTTTTTTTCTTGGCCTAATTGTGACATTATCATAAGTCTACGGAAACAAGAGTTATAATCTGGAAACAGTTCAACAAATATGGAATTAAATGCCTTTATGATACACATTCTCAAAAAGGAACATAAACCAGGTTATAGAATTGAACGATAGAATTGTTAACTATAAATTAGAATGAGCCGCCAGAAATGTATGTAATGAGCATTTACTAAGACAAGTCTATTGTCTGCATGGATGAAGGAAGTTATCTTCAACTAAGCCCTAATTTAAACAAGACAACATCACATATATGCAATGTTGTTTTATCTGTTATGCTACCAATGTATATGTATTCTTAAGCTATGTGCATAAGGACAAACTTGTAGTTACATATACATGTACACGTACCTTGAGTAGCAAATTCTTCTAGATGTTGTAGCGTTATGTCTCTGTAAAGTTGTTTTTCGTCTAATCTCTCGTATATGACTGTATCCTGAAATACACAGCAAAGATGTATAAAACTTTATATTCAGTATGCAGTATGACTTGTTCTATATATGATCAGGTATGTTATTATATAAATTATACAAACAGTTACAATGTAAGAACGAAGCATGCACTGACAGGAGATACAAAGTTCATGATTTTATTCTGATATCGTATGTGTTAATTTTCAAACCAGTTTTTTTTTTGGAGGAGACCTGATCATTTGTTGACATAAAATTTCAAAGTACTTTCAAATACAAGGACTTGGAGTATGCAGAATTAAATTGGAAGACAATTAACTTTGTATAACTTTATCTGTAACATAGCACCATAATTTTTTTCTTATGAAGTAATATGATTACGAAATTGACATAGTTCAAATTAACAGGAATTCAAATTTAAATAAATTTATTTATTTTTTTTTTTTTATTAAAAGAATTAATGCCCTTTAACAATAATAAGGTCAATCCGGGCAAGATTTACCCCTTATAACAATAGAATATCGTATAAGGCTTTGACTTTACATCACTTTCAAATATATATATCTTTTAAAATAGAAGAATGAATATTGACGCAATTTCTAAAGTTAAAGATTGCGCTATATTGTTTTCAACTTGCGTTTGACCTTGGCCTTTATTTTTAACAGAAATTTGACAGCTCAATAATAAATTTATTCTTTTTTCAAATGTAGTTGTACTTACAGCACCCTTACAGTATAATTTGATTTTGCCCTCTGGAGTTCTAACTACCACTGACATCCTTTTTCTTGTACTGTAAAATTGATTCATCAATGAGTAATAATTAAATCTTTGCTTTTGTAAACAAATTTAAAGGTAAAAGAGAAATTGCCCCTTCCAATTACAGGAAAAGAGTGCTTAATTCTATGTTGTCCTCAAACTTTTTGCGCAATGGGAAAGGTCAATTTAATATCCAATTTTTCTATACATGTACAAAAATGTATGTCTTCAGATAATTTTCAAGTATATGTACATGTATATATGCACACACATGAGCACATGTACAAAGTAGATTGCTCTACCTCTGTACTGTTATTCACTTTCATGTTCATTTCACATCCTTTCATACGTAAAAAATAATAAATTAAATCATACATACGAACAAGAAGTTATTATGCAGAATTTTTTTAATTTGCAATTTTTAAAAAATATATTACGGGAAGGATTAAAAGTAGGCAAAATTTGTAAGAAAAACTTTCAGCAAAGAAAAGCTCAGACTATACATGTACCTAGTAAATTCTAAAACATTCAGGATTTCATATTTTTCATCTTTGTCCATCTGCAATCAGAAATATACATGTATATGAAATTTTCAGACATAGCATGTAATTAATATCAAACACAGTATGTTTATAAAGCATATATATATAGTATTTATGTCAGCAAATATAGTACTTTATCTGCAGATTTTTTCTTTTCATGCACCAAAACAGTCATGCTTAAGAAAACATATACATGTTTCAAAACACACATGCCGTCTTCTATATTTTACATCAATATACCTGTACATTTCATTTACATTAATACATGTTTAATTGTACAAGGGCTGATTGATATGTTGTGAGCCTCAATTTTCTGGGATGCAGAAGGTATTCTGCTGATAGATTATCTCCAAAAAGGACAAACAATCAATAGCACATACTATGCTTCACTTCTGTCAGAATTACGGGAAAATATTAAACTTGAGCGCCACAGAAAGCTCACTAGTTAGAGGTTTGTTTTTCCATCAGGACAATGCTCATGTTCACAAGTCTGTCACCGCCATGGATGCCATTCATGATTGATTGAGCATCTGCCTTATTCACCTGATCTTGCTCCATCAGACTTTCATCCAATCCCAAACCTGAAAGCAGCTATTTCTGGCAACCACTTTCAGTCTGATGATGATGTCATACATGTACTTGCAGTGGATGGATTTCTGATCAGTTAAGATAAGGAGTTCTTTAAAAGTGGTATTGCGGCCCTTAAACATCGGTGGCAAAAGTGTATATAGATACTGAAGGGGATTATATAGAAAAATAATGCAAAATGTTCGATAAAATTCAAATAATAATAATTCAACACCTTTGTATATACATGTACATGTCCTTACAGCTTGAATAGTGACAGCCTCTGGTGTTTGGGTTTTGAATGTGAAGACCAGTAATTTAGCATGTTTGTATATACATGCATTTTCAGCTTGAATAGTAACAGTCTTTGGTGTTCTGGTTTTAAAAACATGTATGAAGCCCAGTAATTTAGCACCTTTGTAATATACATGTACATGTACTTACAGCTTGAATAGTAACAGCCTCTGGTGTTCTGGTTTTGAATATGAAGCCCAGTAATTTAGCACCTTTTACTAAGGCTGCCTCATCTGTAAGATCAGAGGATATTGAAATATCAAATATAAAAAGAAAACCTCATTTTCAAGAGAAATTTTCATAATGACTGATTTTGAGAGATTTTATTGACTAATATAGACAGATAAAATACTTGATATGAGTCTCAGACATACCATCTTAACTTACTTTAATTTTTTTATAATAAAGCATTTGTCTAAAAATGTCAAAGCCCTACCCCTCAAAGTTCATGAGATTAATTTTTTTACGGATGCGGTCAAAGCTGCCAACATCCATTCCGGGGGTATCACAATAGTTGTCAGGATATTTGTTCAGGTCATCTTACAATATCCTGACCCAATGCAACATAATATATTTACTTTCTCAGTCAATATCAGGTTGCAAGAATTTTGCTAAAAGTCTGATAAAAGATGAAAATACCTGGAGATGAGCCTTGGTAAACTATACCATCATCATTATTGTCAGCTTCATCTCTCCTCTCTGACACTACAGTATGACATACTGCCATCATAGTCAGAAACTCCTGTATGACATGAGATGTTACCTACGTCAATGTAACATGTACGTACCTGGAGATGAGGCTTAGTAAACTATACCATCATCATCATTGTCACCTTCATCTCTCCTCTCTGGTACTACAGTATGACATACTGCCATCATAGTCAGAAACTCCTGTATGACATGAGATGTTACCTACGTCAATGTAACATGTACGTACCTGGAGATGAGGCTTCGTAAACTATACCATCATCATCATTGTCACCTTCATCTCTCCTCTCTGGTACTACAGTATGACATACTGCCATCATAGTCAGAAACTCCTGTATGACATGAGCCGTTACCTACATCAATGTAACATGTACATACCTGGAGATGAGGCTTGGTAAACTATACCATCATCATCATTGTCATCTTCATCTCTCCTCTCTGGTACTACAGTATGACATACTGCCATCATAGTCAGAAACTCCTGTATGACATGAGCCGTTACCTAAATGTATGTCAATATGGAAAATTTAGATATAGTTATTGTTGAATGCACATACATGTACCATACCAGATCAAAAATCTACAGAAATATGTAAAGTAGAACAGTAGGTTGAAAAAATTACATGTATTACAAACTTGAATAAAAAATTTCATAAAACTTACATGCTTTTTCTTTAGATTTTCTATAATGCTCATGTCATTGAAACTTTCTTCTAAATCTTCATTGTTCCTGTAGAAAAAATGAAAATATTAGTTTTTCAGAAAAGATGTTACATTTCGAACATAAATCTTTAAAAGAAGAAACTAAGATAAATCAAACATTAATGACATTCTAATTTAGAAAATATGTTTATTCTTGTGACCACAGAGCCGTTCCCTTACATACATGTACATGTACCTAATTCTACTGCCTGCGCTATTCACTTTGGAGATCCGAAAATTGAACTTTTGTCTCATTTGTCGGAATACTTTCAGACTACCTGTTATTTGTAAATATCACTAATAATAGTCATAATTATCTTAATCAGACAAGTACTCCCTAATACCTCAAGACAGTTACATATAACTGAACCTCTTTAGAAGCATTAGTTTGTGTCTTTTTTTCGCTATGTCCATTTTTCACGATTTGATGATGCTCGGGAACTTAGCGAAAATTAGACACATGGTATGTCTGTACAGCTGATACTACGTTCACAGTAAATGAAAATAGTTTTACATGGAGATTTTTCTATGTTAATTTAGCATGACATCGTTGACATTCTCCATAGACTCAAAGTTATTAACCACCGACATCACGCTTAAATTAGCATAGAAAACTCCCTATCTAAATCTATTTTCTTTCACCATGATCATAGTCTTGTTCCCAATGACAAATCACTTACACCATTAGTTACAAGAGTTTGAAATATATCACCCAGTATGAATTTCAATCGAGAAATTTACCGACAAAGTAGATAAAACTTCAATTATTTAATTTCTGAAGTAAGGTGCGTGGACAGTACACTACAATCATACAATACATGTATAGTATATGGTATTCGAGAATTTCTTTGTATAATGTTCATATACCTGAACATATAAAGTTCAAATAAAATTGACGTGCTTAAAACACGTTCAATTTCTTCTAAACCGTTTAAAAAGTATATTATATTTAGTGTGATCATAAATCAAATTACTGAAGAGGGTTATGAAGTACAATGTACATGGAGCTGAAAAAACGTTTTATACATATTCTATACTCACCCATAAACAATGCCAGCAATGGAACACTTTTTAAACTCCATGACATTTCTAGTCAGGGTGCCAGTTTTATCTGAGAATATGTACTTCACCTAGACAGGGAAACAGAGATGTAAATTTTAATAGTCTAACTGTAGCATTACTTTAACGATTATACTTTCATGTATAGCAAGTGAAATTACACGTACATGTGCCTTTCAACCATTTTATACTTAGTAAAATAAAGCAATAAGGCACTATTTCATTCAAAGGCGAAATCCTTGATCTATTGATTTTCTGTCAAATTTCCTTCATCTAAAGCATAATGTATAAGTCATCTACTTGAACAAATCTTACAGCATTTCGAACGAAATTGAAAATTAAGTCATCAATACGCAAGATCGCAACTACAGCGCGTGCGGCATGTCCGTTCTGATTTGTATTTAGTCACCTACCTAAACTATTGTGTTCAAAACTTGGGCACCTTTTCTGCCCAAGTAAATTAATGACGTCAAGACAATGGAGAACAATCAGAAAGTGTGTGAAAACATCCATATAATTTTTGCTAGATGTATTTTGCTATCTTCCGTATTAGACGTACCTGTCCTAATTCTTCATTTAGGTTTGATGTTCTGGCCATGGCTGGTGTATCGGTCTCTTCATAATACATGTCTAAATCCTGTGTAAATAATTTTAAGTTATATTAAGATTATTGCTAATTTACATAATTCATTTTGTGGTGAAATGCTAAAAAGAATTGCAAACTTTTTTCAAACTTTAAAATAAATTAATCTTATGATTTCCTATTTTGTCTTCTCTTCTATAACACTGTCTTTACTTTGTACTATGAATACATGTACAAATTTACTATTATCTTTTATCGAAAAATGTTTAGTTTTATCGATAATTTAACTTTTTGAGCATTGAACTTGCAATAATGTAATTTTTGTGAATTAATCTCGTTTAGTGATTTTCATAGACATGAGATATTTTAACAATTTTCATAGACATGAGATATTTCAATGATTTTCATAGACATTAGATATTTTAATGATCTTCATAGACATGAGTTACATAAAGGATCAAGGAAACTTACGCTTTTTTTTTCATGTGTCCTTAACATGTGTATGTTATCATTACAATAGAAAATGTCATTTTCTCATTGCTACATCATAAACAGAAGCATAACAAGACAGTTGTATTGCAACAATCAAAATAAATCGTTTATTTTGGAGATGAGGACGTCTAAAATGATTTTGAAAATAAATACATACCCAGTTGATGAAAATAGCTTGGATGAATTTGACGACCTCTAATGTGACTTGTAAACTTATAGGAATGAGATTGTTGTATAAGATGATGAAAGTCAGGAAATTAAATCCAAAATTACTAGGTGGTAAATCTGTAAAAAAAAATACAAATTGCCTAAATTATTTTGCTTTGTTTACTTTCCAGAATTCATTTAAAATAGCTGCTTTATTTTCTTCCTGTATATTGTACATTTACAGCACCTAATAAATAAACAATGTTTTCATCATCTATTAACAGTGAGACTATATGTATGAATCACATAAAATAAACCTACACATCTATACTGATCCTCACAGAAATTCATTACTGTAAAATTACTTAATACCTTATGAAAGATATACAATGTATCTATACTGTGAAGATCATCAAAGTTAATGTTCAAGTACACGTACATTGTATGTGTTAATAGTACTGACAAGAGGCACACGTGGCTCCAGTGAGCTCAACTGGTGCATGAATTGATAATAGGATAACTTTAGGATGTACGTGTCTTGAATATAAGTTTTCAGTAAAGTTTTGTCAAATCGATCTTTAAATTTTGTTGCAATTGCTCAAAAGTTAAAAATATGTCAACTTATAATTGAGGGTTCTACTTGATGGTGAATTAATCAATCTAAAGATTTACTTTGTTAAAGGGCATGTTTTTTAACATTCTGAATTGGTGGGAATGGTGCACTAAGAAAAATTTATAGAATTTTCAACTCCCTCTGCCTTCATAATACTGAAAAAGTCAATATAGTACATGTAATTTCAAATACTTGAAAGAAAAAGGTAACGCATACATGACCATACAATGAAAAAATATCCCTGCTATCAAACAAATATCTTTTTCACCTAAAAGTATAGTAAAATAAGAGAACCTTTCCAAGATTCCATTATAGATTGAGATAAGAAAAAAAGTAAAGAAATACTTATCACCATTAAATAGAAAAGAGAGGATATTTGATAGACTTTCTCTGTTTGCCCCACAAAAAGTAAGCAATGAATTCTTCATAAATTTTTAACAGTGCTTTGCTCTTATACCTCTAATAAATCCTTTACATATTGAGTTTGTTTGGCAAAGTGAAAGATCAAGTAAATCAATACACATGATTATAATAAAAATATTCTATATTCTAAATTAACGGCAGACGACAATAAGATGTCCTTGAAAATAATTGTTGCCATTTATGATGTACCGACCATCTTTAAAATGAGATCCTTTCTTTCAAATTTTGTATGTGTTTTAGGGAACATATGCAAAATGCTTAAAACAAACACATGTATCTTCATTCATTTTACACATATTTGATAAAATGAGCAAGCGGGGGTATGCACATGCGGGACGAGGATTGTGAACATCATTTTACAGCATCTCAAACAGTGTGCTGACATATCACAGCATCTCTGTGCAAGGTGATTACACCAAAATCTTGTACGATTATTTTATCTGTCTTTAGTTTTTGTTTGGAGAAAATTTAGAGTGATAGTATGTGGTAGAATGAATTTTGTATTATTATATCTTGAAATTTGTATATCTCTCTATGCCATTGTAAAACGGTTACGAGAATAAATTGATTGATTGATTGATTGGTTTCAAATAAGTTCATAGCAAAACGTTAACATCTTGCAGCCCAGTAGAATGTTTAACATTAAGAATCTTTTAATCAGAATT